>CANYBF010133254.1:0-38177 GCA_948192965.1 Dalechampia spathulata | reverse complement strand
ATATATAATCTGTATAAGCCATGCAAATATAACCTACAAAACAATTTTTAATCTTGCGAGTAGTAGAAGTTACAGAAATGTCATAATTACATTACAAGTCATTCGGGAGGGTATTTAGTTAATTGTTAATCGAATCAATTTGAATCCGTAATTTGATTAATTAATAAAATATTCATTAACTGAATTATACCAATTAATGAATTTTTTGATTAATTTAATTAACCAACTGATTAATTAAAATTAATTGAATAATTATTTAACAATTAATTTATTATTATAAATGTATAATTAATTAAAACTATAACACTTTTAAAAATAAGTCTATTTTTAAAAAAAAATTATCACTAAATTATTTAAATTAACATATAATTATATTAATTGAAAATATATCATTCTGATTAAATCAGTTAATCAATTTTAAAATCTTATTTATTAACTCTTAATCGTACATAAGGGAGAATTGATGTCAGAATCAATGAAGTGCTTTCCCCAGAGTCATCTATAGGCAGATCTAAATTCGGGCCAATTCAGCGTAGAATATATGGAAGTTTAAACAAGCAGTACAACGCATAATCTGATATTCTTGCAGAGGTTGCCAACTTCATACTAACACCGCCAGGTTTCAAAACTTCAGTGGCTAGATAACAAAGCATCCATTTCATGTTAAACGGGTTGAATTCGCACCCGGTCCAAGCAGGACTTTCCATCTAGATTGTTGCTCTGCTGACACTTCACATATTCCTCGTATGTGATACCCATATATGCCGGTGCTTTATGTTCACGGTCTACAAGCTCTTGTGCTGGAGTAACGCTTGTATCTAGTGACGGTCCGTGCGCCAAGGCTATTGAAATCCTGGTATCTTTCTTGTTCACAACTGCTCTATGTAGGACACTCTTGTACTTTCCATTGCTCAAAATCTGTATCAAACAACATTTGTGTTTCGGCTATCAGATTGAAGTTTTTAATGTAAATTTTGTCACAAAAATAAGAAAATAAAGACAGAAGTGGTACCTCAAGATGATCTCCAGTGTTGACTAGAAAGGAGTTGGGTATGCCATGTAATTTGACCCACTTTCCTTTATGTTGAACTTGCAGGCCACTAACCCCATTATCTATCAGAATGGTCAAGAGACCATGATCTGAGTGACAAGGCAGGCCCATTGCAAGTTCTGGCTGTGCACAAGGTGGGTAAAAGTTTGCTATATTGATCTGTAGACCACGCTCAAAATTTAATGTCCTCTCTATGTAATCAGCTTCCAGTCCTAAGCTCTCTGATATTCCTTTCAGTAATTCACTTGCCACTTCTTTAACACTTTTTGAGTACTCTAACATGGTGTCCCTACAATTTTACAAGATTATAGGACAAACTTAAGCAATTACTCTTCTGTGTTCATTACAAGTAAATAGTCATTTACCTTAGCCCGCCAGGTTTGGTGGGTGAGTGAAACACAGGATGTACCAAAACCTTGAGAAAGTCTCTCCAGCAGAAGACCTTTTCTACACAAGTATTAAAGCTAGTGCCACTCCTTATTGGGTCCAAAACATGGTTCCCTTTATACTCCTGCTTCTCCTCCTCTGGAAGATCAAAGAATCCTCTGCAAGCTTCAATCATTGATCCTACTAGCCTCTCTGGAACTCCATGGTTGATCACCTAGCATCGATAAGATTTCCAAATATAAGATTTGAAAAGATGAAAAAGATCAAAACAGAAAATTTTGGTTTCCAAAAGAACTTATAGAACCATGAAGAAGCCCCAATCCTGACAAGCTTTGCCAAGGTCATGAATAGCTTTGGATCTTTGATCAGGACTAGCTGAATTTAAAAGAGAGTAATCAATGACAGGAATTGGTCCTTCTGTGTCTGAGACTACCAAGTCATGGGAACTTGGGATGAAGGTGTAACTGGGAGGGATTGTCGTCAGACCAGGCAATTCGGCTAGAGTTCTGATGCTTGTTATCTCGGGTAGTTGTTTAGTTGGAGATTCATTAGAGGTTGCCAATTGAGCTACTTTAGCCATAGAGAAACTGAGACAGAAGGGTAATATGGATTCATGGCGACACAATGGTACGATATATATGGGGACAAAAACTTGCGAACTAGCATGAAAATGACATAAGTGATTACAATTATATGATCACTAAGAAAAACGAGTATGAAAAGCATTCTTGTCCGCCTCTGAAGATAAATATAAGACATCAGACAATTGTAGGGAATAGACAGAAGATACATGTGATGGCTGCACAACAATCTGGACTTGGAATTTTTGAAGTCAAAAGAAATAGCAGCCCACATAAATAGGATTGACAATGCTCAGCGAGTATAGATAACTTGTAATATGGAGTGAATTTGGCACATAAATTCAGTTTGCTATGTATGACCATGGCACGAGAAGGACCCAACACTTGTCCGCTACGTCGGATCCACTTGCATCTCCAGTGGGCTGCTCTTTATATATTTGGAGTCAAATAGAAGAACCCCACACTTCTCCATAATCATTTTTAAAAAAAATTCTATCTTACTTTGAAAATTATCTTAATTTGATATATGAATTTTTGCGGTGTAATATGTGATAATTAATAGCGTATGTAGCAAAATATAATATGACATAAAAACAAAATTAGATAGATTTATTACATAATATAAGGTTTAGGATAAAGTTTATAGTATTTTAAAATCAAACTTCAAACAATATTTCTAAGCAAATTGTAAATTTTTTTTTTACTTTGTTTAAATTTATAATTTCTTAAAATATTCTTAGCTAAAATTTTTTATTTTACAATTTAATTAAAAATATAATATATCTTAAATTTTGAGTTTTGAAATATTATAAAATTTATCATAAACTTTTAAGTATCTAATGAATTTATTCAATTCTGTCCACATTATATGCCACATAAGTTATTAATTATCACATAAGCATACCAAATACATAAGTCATTTCAAAGGTAGAATTCAAAAAATAACTAGTTCAGGATATATATTTATACCAACGCTTTTAGATGTCTTTATCAATCCAAAAGATACGTTATTCAGTAAATGAAGTTTTCATGGATGGAACTTACAATTTTTTAATCACAAGAATTCTAATATCATATCAAAGAATAATTCAACCCAAAAATTTAATATAATATAGCAAGAAATGCATTTATTTTTTTTTTTAATCATATCAGTACATATGGTGAATTTTTTTAAGTAATAGAACCTTAATTTTTCAATTAAATTATAAATTTTCAGCTTCTATGAGTGGATAGAACTGAATTGTTTTTTTCCTCTCTGGGGATAATGATTTAGTGGGAAAGTTCAGACAGAATTGATGGATCCAGCAAGAGATTTGTCGTTATTATATTAATAATTTAGTGGGCGTTCCCCTCTTCAAAAGTTCAATGAGAAGCTTATCAGACAAAGAAACGGAGCTTTCCATGGAAGTTAGCGCAAAATTTTCTGCACCAGTATAAGCTTCCAAGTATTATCTTCTGCTTTTACAAATCTCTGGACCACACGCACGCATCTTCCTCCTTTTCTAGCTTCATTCTTTTTTTCTGTGGAAAACTGTACCATAAACAAAGCTTCAAGATTCTAAACAATAGCTTCTACTTGCTCCAATCCTTATCCTTCGGGCATACGTACGAGAAGGATTACTTAGTCGTATGTTTGAAGCTTCATGCATAAACCAAATTATCGCCTTCAAGGATAAAAATCTTGAAAGAAGAGAAACAATCGAACCTGCCCTCTTGCAAACTATTGAAGAATCTCAGGTTCCGGTTGTTACTTTCTTAGAAAACTATGTATATTCTTCACGGTGTTTGGATGAGCTGGTGAAGATATTCCACTGCAAGAAAGAGATGGGACAAATTGTACTTCCAGTGTTCTACGGGATAGATCCAACTCATATATAAGAGTTGGACAGGAAGTTATGGTGTTGCATTTGTCAAGCAGGAAGAAGAATTCAAGGACAAAGTAAAAGAGTTGGAGGCTTGCTCTACGGAAACAGCAGTAATGTCAGGATTCGTTTCGGAAATTGTTAAGTTTACTTTCATTTTTAAATAAAATAAATTGGAAAAAAAACATATTTTTAAGCTAATATTATTTCTTATTCAGAAATTATTTGCATTTGCATTAGAAAAATTCAAAATAATATAGATTTATACAGATTAAAATATTTATAATATCTCCTTCATTGATTGGTGAAATTAGCTATTTAATTATTTCTATTATTTGCTTATTTCCTTATATATATGTTTTATGTAGTCTATATGGAGGTTATGATATAATATAAAAGCACATAAAATTAATGAAATAATGTAGCAATTGAAACTTTGTGTCCGTGGACATGGGCCATTAAGCTGGATCATGTAAATCGTTGTCTTTGTTTCTTTGGTCTCTTCAATTGTGAGCCTTCATACCTTCTTATGATGTCAAAATCATTCTCCACTTGAGGTTTGGACTCACTCACACAATTGTCATCAAAATGCTTCTCTATTCCAGCTTCAAGTGTCTAGTTTGCAAACTCAAACTGATCTCCATTCATCTACCCTGAGTTTGAGGGATGTTAATTTCAATGTCTAAAATAATCTCCTATCATTGAGACTTTGTATCTATGTATGTAGATCATTAAGCCGAACCATGTAAATTTTATCTTCACTATTTCTACTTCCTATGTGGATCATTCAATAAGTCATATGCTTGTAATCTTCTACTAGCTAAGGTTTGTTTTCTACGTGGAACGATTATTAGACTTGGAAGTAACATATCTGCGCTTAGGAATTTGGAGATGGGCGGTATGGGAAAAACAAACCGTTGCTAATAAAGTATTTGATCGGTTCTCTTCCTAGTTCCAAGGTCAGTGCTTTATTACAAATGAGAGAAGAATTAGACCATCGCACGAGAGATTAGTTACAAGAAAAAATCCTGTCCAGGTTATTATGGAAGGAAAATTTAAATGTGGGTATGCCCATCATGTCATCATCTTTGATTTGGAAATTGATCATGCCTAAGAAGGTTCTCATTAGAGAAAGAAAATTACTCTATCAATCTAGTCATAGTTCCAGACTTGTCTGAATTCCCAAAACTTGACGTTTTACGTCTGAGAGATTGCATAAGTTTGGTTGAGATTCCCTTGTCTGTTCGATGTCACAACAAGCTTTCACATTTGGATCTTAGAAATTGATCTTTCAGAGCTTTCTCAAGTTTGTTGAGTTCACAAATTTTGGTTTTCTTTCTCTTGATGGTTGCTCAAAGCTCGGAAAGTCCCAGAGGTTCAACGTGTTATATGCAGGGGGGGCAGCCACCCCCATTTCTCTGGTTCTACCTCATAAGTGGTACTGCAAATCTGCAAGCTACCCCATCAATGGGGCATCACTCTTCCCAACTAAACTGCTATTGACATTGCACAAGGCTGGAGTCTTCCCAGCAGTAGCAGCTGAAATGTCTTGAAGTACTTAACTTGAGAAGTGCTCAAAACTCAGAGAGTTCACACAAGTTCCGTGCTATATAAGATATCTATATTTAGCGGAAACGGCAATTCAAGAAGTTGCGTCATCCATTGGGCATTGCTTTTGACTTATGCAAATAGGCTTGAGGTCCTGCATAAGGCTAGAGGGTCTTCTAAGCAGTCTAGGTGATGTTAGTTTTGAAAGAGTTCTAAGGAAAGAACAAAGAGGAGGAAAGTCATATTCATTGATTTATATTTATAATTGACTTTCACATGCACTAATGAGCTCGACAGCAATTGACTTTATATTCATATTTCAAAGTCTCCCGTCGATTGCGTTTGAAAAAGTCCTTTCCATTACCTTTTCAAATAGCAATTTACAATTAATCAATTTTGATTAGTTAACCAAATTAATCGATTTTCCCATTCCGTTGGTTCAGTTAGTTGATAAAACTTGATCTGTAAACTTTTAGGTGGATTCATTGATGGATTTAGTAAAATTTGATCAGAATCGACTGATTTAGCCAACGAAGTACATTATACGGTAAATAGAATGGTCAGACATGTTGAAAAATTTGGATCGCATAAAACAGGATCGCAGCTAAAATTTGAGAAAATAAAATATTGAACACACAGATTTAAGTGGAAAACCCCTTAATAAATTAGGGTAAAAATCACGGACAAAGGATCGAAGAATTTATTGAAAAGAAAATAATTTGAAGTTACAAAAAGAATCAAAATAAACTCTCAAATATTTTTTTCTCTTCCTCTCTATTTTTCTCTCGTGTTTTGTGGTCTGTGGGATGTTTTTGGGATGAGATTTACGTTTGCTGACTCTGTCTATTTATAGGCATAGGGTCAACCGATTTTTCTGATTTTTCCTTTTTTTTATTAAAATCAATAATTGTGGCGCTACCGTTTTCTTATTTTGCGGGCGCCCATTACAGCTGACAAGACAGACGCTTACCTGTGAAGTTAAGTTAGTGGACCAATCATTCAAATCTCAAGCGAAGGATAACCTTCCTGGAAATTAATCAAACGTTCATCCCACCCCCACTAGCTATAATGCATACAAGTCTTCTTCCTTCCTTTATAAATCTCTTTCCAGGACGTATATATACATCTTCCTCCTTTTGTAACCTCATTCTTGTTTGCTAGGAATTCTACAAGGCGGTAGATAATGGCTTCTACTTCCGTGAATCCTTCCCGGTGGAAAAATGAAGTGTTTATTAGTTATAGAGGTGCAGACATCCGACAAGGATTTCTTAGCCATCTTTGTGAAGTTTTATGCAGGAAACAGATCATTACCTTTACAGATGAAAATCTTGATAGAGGAGAAGAGATTGAACCTGCCCTTTTGCATAAAATAGAAGAATCACAAGTTTCGGTTGTTATTTTCTCAGAAAACTACGCATATTCTTCATGGTGTTTGGATGAGCTTGTGAAGATAATGGATTGCGAGAAAGAAATGGGACAAGCAGTAGTACCAGTGTTCTACCAGATCGATCCAACTCATGTGCAGGAGTTGACAGGGAGTTACGGAGATGCATTGGTCAAGCATGGAGAAAGATTTAAAGACAAAGTTGAGACTTGGAGCCTCGCTCTCAAACAAACAGCAAGGATGTCTGGATTTGTCTCGCTCCATCTTAAGTAAGTTTCTTTAGTGTTTGGTAGAATGCAATGGAGAGCGTAATAATTTGAGCGTAATAATACAGGGAGTTACACTAATTTTATTGATAATTAATTTATTAATTTATTGGTCGAGTCACTGTAGCTGAAAATCTAATAATTTGAGATGGGAAAATGCAAACCTTCAAAGAATCCCTTGATGAAAGTAATGAGTTCCTCAAATTCCTTTGAAAACCTTTTGTCAACGCTACCATAAGAAGCATGTACTTCATTTTCTGTTACAATAATATATATAGTGATAGCATCACGCTGCAATGAGATTATCTGTTACCGAAGATTGACAATTGTTCGTATTTATGATATGGATCAAATTTAGCATCAACAAGTGACCCATGGTTATGATGGTGGTGCAATACGTTAATATGGGGGGTAGTTTGGTATTTTGAATATATTTGACTAAATATGAGTAATTTTGAATATCTTGAAAAAATGAAATTTGGAAATAAGGTAAAATTAAAAAGTGAGTATACTTTAATAAATTTTAATAAAATGTAAAATAATAAGGAATAATGATCCTCCTAAACTAGCTAATTTTTGCTTTTTTTTTTTGTGTAATTAGGCCAGAATCCAAACTAATCTATGCAATCATCGATCATATTTTTGAAAGATTAAATAAAGCTTTTCCTGAAGATCCTTGTGATGATGGTTTGGTTGGAATTGAGTCACAATTGAAGGATGTGGAATCTTTGTTACACTTGGAGGCAACTGACGTGCGCTTTGTGGGAATTTGGGGAATGGGCGGTATAGGCAAAACAACTCTAGCTGGTAAAGTATTTGATTGCTTCTCCTGCCTGTTCCAAGCTCAATGCTTCATTGCAAATGTGAGAGAACAATTAGAACGCTGCACAATGATTGAGTTGCAAGAAAAAATCTTGTCCAAGTTATTAGGAAAAGAAAATTTAGATGTTGGTTTGCCCATCATGTCATCCTCTTCCATTAGAAAATGGATCATACGGAAGAAGGTTCTCATTGTTCTGGACGATGTGTGGGATTTGGATGTGGTGGAATTTCTGGTAGGAAAGCCTCACATTTACGCTCCAGGGAGTAGAATTGTTATTACTAGTAGAGATAAAGGAGTCCTCAATAATGCGGGTGCGGATATATATCAAGTTAATGAGTTAAATGATGATGATGCTCTCCAACTATTTAGCTTGCACGCTTTCAAACAAAATTCTCCGCCAGAAGCATTTACGGAAGCAGCAAGGAAGTCAATTGTGTATGCAGGAGGCAACCCATTAGCTCTTAAAGTTTTGGGTTCCAATTTGTATGGTAAGAGTGTAGTTGAATGTGAAGATCAATTGAAGAAACTGGAGAATGTTCCCAACAACAAGATTGCAAAAATATTGAAAATAAGTTATGATGAATTGGATGAGGATGAAAAGGAAATATTTCTTGACATTTCATGTTTCTTTGACTCACAGGATAAGGAACATGTAGAAAGCATGCTGGAAAGTTGTTTCGATCGTTCTGCAAGAATTGGAATCAGTTGTCTCCTTGATAAGTGTCTCATCAATATTTCAGGCAACATGTTAGAAATGCATGATTTGTTGCGACAAATGGGAAAAGACATTGTTCGAATGGAATGTGCTAAAAGTCCTGGAAAACGTAGTAGGCTATGGAATCCTCAAGATATCTACCATGTATTATCAAAAGATATGGTAAAACCAAACACTTTCTTTTCCCTTCTTGAATTAATATTGCTTTAATCTTATGCCTTTGATTATTTGCTCATTTTTACCAGGGATCAATTTCAATTGAAAGCATGTCTTCAGACATCACCAGAATTGGAATTATAAGACTAAGCCCTACAATATTTGTCAAGATGAGTAATCTTAGATTCCTGAAATTCTATCATCCTTACTACGATGAAAACTCTCCTTATCAACATAACAGAATCCAAGGCAATGTACATCTTTGCGAAGCAGGACTCAGCTTTTTACCAGACAAGCTACGATATCTTCACTGGCATAATTACCCCTTAAAATCATTACCTTCAAAATTTTTCCCAGACAAACTTGTTGAGCTTCATTTGACACATAGCCATGTTGAACAGCTTTGCAATGAACATCAGGTATGCTTCAGTATATACTATTCTATAATGTTATAGGTGAATTTATTGTATAGTCATGTTCATGCTATGAATTTCTTTGGTCACTGCAGTGTCTTGAAAATTTGAAAGTGTTGGACCTCAGCTACTCTATCAATCTGGTCTTGGTTCCAGACTTGTCATTACTCCCAAAACTTGAGGTTTTACGTTTGAGAGGCTGCATAAGTCTGGTAGAGATTTGCTTGTCTGTTCAATATCACAATAAGCTTTCACATTTGGATCTTCAGAATTGCAATAGTCTCTGCAGTTTACCCAACTTTGTGGAGTCAACAAATCTTGATTTTCTTTTCCTTGAAGGTTGCTCAAAACTTGCAAAGTTCCCAAAATTTCCAGGGGACATAAGACGTCTAAATTTAAGTGCAACTGCAATTCTGGAAGCTCCTCCGTCGTTAGGATATCAATCTTTCCTAACTGAACTGTTATTGAAATCATGCACAAAATTGGAGAGCCTTCCAAGCAGCATAGGTGAGTTGAAATGTCTTGAGGTACTTAATCTTGAAGGGTGCACGAAATTCAGAGAGCTCACAAGAGTCCCATGCAATATAAAATATCTAATTTTAAAGGAGACTGCAATTCAAGAAGTTCCCTCATCCATTGGGAATAGCTCTCTACTTGTTCACCTGGACCTGTGCTCATGCAGAAGGCTGAAGAGTCTTCCGAGCAGTATAGGTGAGTTGAAATGTCTTAAACTACTTTATCTTGAGGGGTGCTTAAAACTGAAGAGTCTTCCAGATGAGCTTTGCAATTTGAAGGCTCTTGAATTTTTTGACGTAAGCAATTGCATAAATCTCAATGAATTGCCAGAGAACTTCGGGAATTTAGAATCTTTGTGGTTGCTTTATGCAAGCGGAAGTGGTCTAAAAAAGCTTCCACTCTCCATTAATTCATTGAGAAGACTTCTGCACTTAGATTGCACGGGTTGCACCGAATTGATATTGCCACCTCTTACAGGGTTGGTCGGTCTGCAAACACTTTATTTGAATGATTGTGGTATGACAGAAATTTCCATATGTAAAGGTTCTTTAGTTTCATTGAGAGCATTGTTTTTAAGTGAAAATCTTCTGGAGAGGCTTCCTACGAGCATAGACTCTTTAGTCTCATTGAAAGTATTGTATCTGAGTGGAAATTCTTTGGAGCAGCTTCCTACAAGCATAGGTTCTTTAGTTTCATTGGAAGAATTACACTTAGGCGGAAATCTTCTGGAGACCCTTCCTACGAGCATTGAACAAATTTCTGAGTTAATACACCTTGATTTGAATGACTGCAAGAGACTCAAATGTTTACCGAAACTGCCATCACTAGGAGTTTTAACAATGGCAAACTGCACATCTCTCGAATCAATGGTAGCTGCATGGAACATAGACGGGAATAGGAACAATTGCATCCCATGTATAGATGCTTCTAATTGCATGAATTTGGAGGTGAAAACTTGCAGAAATCTTATGGATGAACTGTTGGCCAGAATTGAATACTGTTCCCGACAGCTAAAATTTGAGGATTTCCTTATGGTTTGTCTTTCTCTCTGACTTGACTCTCTGTTTCTCTCCTTCCTTGATGCTGCAAATTCATGATGCTTTCCTTGTTACAGGAACTTCCTTTTATACGTGGATCATGCATTCCTGGTGATGATGTTCCACAGCAGATGAAGTATCGAAATAACAATGGATCTTTTTTGCAATGCCTATTGAGACCGGATCCGCTTGACTTTATGGTTCTAACCTTCTGCGCTGTTCTTGCACCCAATCAACATTGCTGTAGTGATCTCGGAGATCTGGAATGTGAATATAATCTTGAATCTGATTATGGACAGTTCATTCATTCTCACTCGATACATCATTTATGCAGATGGAAAATCAAATGTTCTGCAACACATGTTTTATTGTGGCATTCAACAATCCGAATCAACTCAAGGAACATTTGGAAGAAAGCTTCATTTAGATTTAATGTTAGAGGTGAAGGTGGTTTAGGCCCAGCTGCAGTGGTAATCAAGTGTGGAGTTCATCTATTCTATCATGACACTGACATCGACTCCCCTTCCTTCCAACCCAAAGACTGGAATCCAGAAATTTACTCTTTTGATTGCAACAAAATGACTTATGGATCTACCGAAGCGGAAGCACGAGAAAATTGTGACATCTGTGGTAGCACCCTTCATAAAAAGAAAAGGTTGCATGTATCAAATGTATAAGCTCTGCCTTTTGCTATTAAAGTGCCCGAATAGTATCATTATGATATATACAGAGTACTAGAGGGAATTACTGTAAGATGAATGCTGTACTTGAATTTTAAGATTTACAATAACAAATATGATGAATATGCAAAATACAGAAGCAATTGAAGGCCTATTCTTAGAGTTGTGTAAAGAAAAAAGTTCGAAGTAAATCGGAATGTTGGAGCTGAAACAAGCCCTGATCCATTATGCTGATGGGCTGGAGTGCTCGACCCAATTGATGGACCAGATCTTGAGGTAGGCTACTGCACGCGCATGGGGCGAAGGAATGAATAAGGCCTCCATCTACTAAAATGCCTTTAGGCATTTTAGTTTGTTGGCCTCTCAATTATAAACACCTCCTTCCCATCTTTTATTCCCCACATGAGATTCCTTCACATTAGCCTTCTTTTCTTCCTTCTTCCTTTCTTCAACACTCCCTCTCAAATCTAACTTCCTTTTTCCTTTCTTCAACACTCCCTCTCAAATCTAACAGGGTTGAGCCTGTTAACGCCTGTTTAGATTTGGACTTCATACCATCATCATCTAGGCTTGAATTCTTTCTCAATCTTAGAGGCCTTAGACATTTTTCTTCTGGGCTTGGACTGAACTTGGGTTTTGACTATCATTTTTTACCAACCCCGAACTTCAAGCTCTATATTTCTTGATAATGGGAATGACAAGACATTCAAGAGCAGCAAAAAGCATTTTCAGAAAAGATAAATAGCAAATTGTGAGATTTTTTCTTTTTTTTTTCTTCATTTTTGTTTCTTAGTACTTACAAACACAAAAGCTTCACTATTTACGGAACAAGTTTGCTTGTTCCACAGGCTTTGACCATACTTATGCATATGCCTTTCTTACAATGACAAGACTAATAAACAAAAATTTCAACAACTCCAACACTCCTCCTTGTGAAATTTTTGGTAAAGTCCAAAATTTTACATTTGAGTTCTAATATTATGAATTCTTGGTGATAAATCGATGTTTCAGCATTGCTTGGATAATTTTCCTTCTTTAGAAAAAGATCATAGAGCCAAAAAAAATATTCAAACATAAGTTGCTTCCAGAGTTTGATTTCAACAATTGCAGCTTTTTTTCCTCCTGTAGCAAGTAGAACCTCCATATGCATTGAAATCAGAAATTGATTTCCTTCACATTGTGGCTTCAAAAAACATAATTGCTTCATTTCTGCTCCTCAATTCATTTGGGAAGAAAATTTTGATTTTCTTGAAGCTTCAACAAAACATAATTTTGCTGCAAAAACTTTCTTCAAAAACTGAGATTTGAATGAAATTTTCTCATGCCATTTCAAAGTTTCACTTTTCTGAGCAGTCTCCATAACATCGAGCTTGATCTTGACATAAATAACTCCTATTTCTTTTGAAGCCACTTTCTTGCTGCAATTTTTCAAATGATTCAACATATTGTTGTCCAGTTTTTCAAGTAAACTTGTTTTGAAAATGACTTTTGCAGTTTAAACACTTGTTGGTCTCTTAAAAACAAATTTGCAATGGATTTTGTAGTTTAAAGATGTGTCAGTCCCTTAAAACAAATTTTGCAGTTTTAATGACATGCCGGTCAACAAGAAAAAAAGATTTTTAATTTATGGACTTGCAGGTCCCTTCTTTTCAGTTTAAAGACAAGAAGATCTTTTTCAACATTTCAATTTATGGGCTTGCAGGTCCCTTCAGATTTTCAGTTTATAGACTTGAAGGTCTCTTGCAAATTTTCATTTTTGTAGTTTATGGACATAATGTCCTTCAAACACAAAAAACTTTTAAAGTAAGACAAAAATAGGTTTTTCATCTTTTTGATAGAATAGTTTTGCTATAAACAACATTTAGTCTCAACCCAACATTAGAGCTCTGATACTTGGAGTTGAAACAAGCCATGATCCATCATGCTGATGGGTTGGAGTGCTCTACCCAATTGGTGGATTGGATCTTGAGGCAGGCTGCTGCACACGCGTGGGCCGGAGGAATGAATAAGGCTCCATCTACAAAAATGCCCTAAAGCATTTTAGTTTGTTGGCCATTTGAATTATAAACCCATTTTCTTCCTCCCTATTTCCCTATGTGGAATTTCTCCTTTCTCTACAACTACCTTCTTCTTCTTCTTTCTTCAACACAAAATGCCTTTACAAGGATTTCCAATCTCCAATTTGTTATATTCCACATGTCTAATAATTGTGATGGCTCTGAAGAAAAATGTAAGATCCAGCTTTTTGAGGGGATTGAATCTCTCTACCTTATGAGTTGCAATATCTTTGTTGGCATGGATATCCGTTAAAATTTCTACCAGTCGATGTCAATTCAAGGAACCTTGTTCACCTGAACTTGCCATGTAGCAGACTTGAAGGACAATGGGAAGGAGACTAGGTACAATCTTCCACTATATAATGTGTATTCCTGAATTAAAGCAGAAAACAAGAGTCCAGAATTTTAATGTTTTATGTGCCATATCGCCTAAGTTTCCCTTGTCACTCAGCTGACCTACCAAGGTAACTTTCGCTAGCCTGTGATACAGCAGAAATATTTGTAGCTGCCAACTACTATTGGCCTGTAATCTTCTAAAATATTAAATCTCTTTATATCAAGTTTTCAGATTTATTATCTTATTTATCACTGGCACCCTTTATCATAATCCTTAAATTATTATTTCGGCAGAACTTCATGGTTTTATTACTTTATAACTTTTTACCATAATTTATCAAATTAATAAGCACAAATCTATATCTATAAAACTTAATGATCTTTTTTTGAAAAAACAAAAATCAGTGTGTGGACATGATTATTATGAAAAGCAAAGCTCTTCTTACCAAGTTTTAGAACAGCTGCATCCTCATGATTTGAACTCGAAACCTTAACTAAGCTAGAAATTCCCGTCAGTTCATCTACAGTAATTGTGAGGAGCGGTTGAAGACATTGAAATGCTACAATAATTTTCGATAGGCTTATGCAGCAGGCAAGCATTGAAAATATTCAAAGTCATCCTTTCTCCGCACAAGTAGAAAAGTGTGGATGAATTGTGGTGACAAATGTCAGCTTCAGACCTTTTTAATGCATGACCAAAGGGTCCTCTTTGTTTTGCTTTGGGAAGTCTCCTTTGGCTATCCTGACAAACGCTTCTCTTTCATGCTGGGTTGTGTCTTCAACAGGTCCATTATATTTAACTTCTCAAGCTAATTCGTTGTTGCAGCTATATACCATCATCAGTTTGTTAGAGATTAAGTATCAGGAATCATTTAATATCTTAAGTTCATCTCTGTAAATAGGGTGGATGGCATGGAATGGGACAGTTAGAGATTTACCAATTTTGGTCATGTTCTAATAGTAAAATTGAAATCTCAGTCTCATCCAATTCTTTTAAGATATTCTCATTATGTCCCAATGGTTGGAATGAAATGAGACAAATGAAAAGGAATGGAATGAGTTGTGTGGACGAGATAGGATAGGGTTATCTATAATCATACAGAAATGAGCTTTTGACCAAGTCAATTAAAGGATACAACCACTATGTCACCAAGAAACAAAAAGAAAACTAACAACGTCCCAAAATGAAAATCAGGTAACACCTTCTTGCAGAGTATATCTTTTCCTTGTACCATACAATGACACAACGAAACATATATAATGAAACCAATAACCAATTAGAATCAGTTTCCTTTCAAGTTCAGCATTTTCATTCCAGTTCCAGCAACTTCAACTTTAGACAACTTTCCCTTACTTTTCTTACAAATTCCAGATTTCCTTGTAGTCATTTGTCAATACCATCATTTTACTCTTATTTCAAGCTCTTGAAATTTCCTACTTTCATCAATGCAATCTATCTCTCAATCATTTGAATTTTCCTTTGTTTCAGGACTCATTTTCTGGGCCTTTTCGATGTGCACAATAATTTGACTATCAGAAGTCAACAGCGCAATTCATTTTTCCTGTAAAACACCTACAATTTTTTGGCACACTCGCAAATATCAAACCAACATCGACAAAAGATCTTTACTATTATCATTAAAGGTGGCAAACTGCACTCAATGCAAGCAGCATGGCACGCAAATGGGCATGCGGAGAATTGCATCTCTTATGTGGATGCTTCTAATTGCATGAATTTGGATTTGAACTTTAGGAGAAACATTATTGATGAAATGTTTGCCGGAATTGAATATTTTTCCCGACAACTAAAATTGGAGGATGGTCTGTCTTTCTATCCGAATTGACTCTATGTTTTCCTCCATCCTTAATCTTGTTGAAAATTCATGGCACTTTCCATGTTACAGGAACGTCCAGAATAAACTTAGCTATCTCTGATTCAGGTTTCTACATATATATATATACAAAAATCAATCAATATAATACAAATACAAAAAAAAATTTATTACAAATTAAAAATCATTCTGTAATTTTCATTTTATATTAATTAGCTTGTTTCATATGTAAAAATATAAATGAGATATAAACAAATATAATATATATATATATATATATATATATATATATAATTAATATTAAAAATTTGACTCAAAACACTTTAGTTTATTTTTAATTTTATCACTATTTCTTATTATATTTGGCCGGGAAACACATAATGAATATTTTTCCATATGTAAAAATAATATTATATTTTTATGTTTAAAAAACTAAAACAAGTTAATTGAAAATATTATTAAAAGTGAAAAAAAATTTGTAATTAATTTAACATTTTAATTGAAAATTAATATTAAAAACAAATATCCAGCAATTAATTACCAAGACATTCAATACCCAGCAAACAAGTAACTTTACTGAATAGGAATTTAACGATTTTCAAAAGGAAAAAAAAAATCACATCATAAAATATCTTTTAATTCAATTATTAATATAAAATCATAAATATTCATGAAATATAATACTTTTATTAATAATTTTAATTTTTTTAAATAAAAAATAAATAATATACATTTTTTAAGCACATGATATATTAAAAATTTTTGAAAAATTTTAACTCAAAGTGGCTTAATTATAAATGAATACAGCGTAAACAAAATAACTCTTATTACTTATCATCAAAAAATAACTAAGAGATAGAGAATTCAGAAGATGCCCCCACATGACTTTGCCATCAAAGGAGCGAAAAGTCCGAGTGAACTGATGGGTGGCCCCCTTCCTTGATGTTTAACATCAACACAAAGACCTTATAAAGTCTTTAAATTGATTGGGTTCATATCTCATAAAATCTTTAAATTGGTTTATATTTTTTATTCCATCGTAATTCCTTAATACTTCAAATATAAAATAAATTTAGCTTTCTATTATTTAAATTTTTTTAATTTCTTATTTTAGATATTTTAGTTTTATCAATTTATGTTTATCTATTTTTTTTTTATTTTCCTAAAATTTGTTAGAAGTGTTTAGCTTATTTCCATTTTTAAATTTGGTTATCCTTTTATTTTGTAATTGGATTTAAATTAATCCTCTATATTTTATTTCCTTCTTATTAATTTTGTTGAAGTATTTTGTTTTATTTTTTCCCAAAGTCAGAGATAATAATAAATCAATAAAGTGTTAATAAAATAGAAAAAGAACAAACTAATTTGTTGATCGAGATGATGGGATGCAAATAAATTGAGTTGCTCACAAACCACTCTTAAGGTTTGATGCAAATAATTTTCCTAGCTTCACTCTTTTCTGCTGAGAAAATTGTACCCCACACAAAACTTAAAGGAGCTAAACAATGGCTTCTACTAGCTCCAATCCTAGTGAATGTGAATACGATGTGTTTATCAGCTTTAGAGGTGCAGATGTACGAGATGGGTTTCTTAGTCATCTGTTCGGAGCTTTATGTAGTAACCAAATCCAAGCCTTCAAAGATGAAAATCTTGAAAGAGGAGAAGAGATCGAAACTGCTCTCTTGCAAACTATTGAAAAATCACATGTTTCCATTGTTATTTTGTCAGAAAACTATGCACGTTCTTCATGGTGTTTGGATGAACTGGTGAAAATAAACGATTGCAAGAAAGAGATGGGACAGAAAGTACTACCTGTCTTCTACAGGATCGATCCAAACCATGTGGAAAATTTGACAGGGAGTTATGGTGATGCATTTGTCAAGCATGCTCTAGAATTCCAGGACAAAGTAGAGAGTTGGAGACTTGCTCTTAGAGAAACATCAACTATCTCAGGATTCGAGTCGCAAATTCTCAGGCAAGCTTTGTTTCATTTATATATAAAATAAAATTTGAAAGATATATTATTATGATACTTCTTTTTTCATGTAATCAGACCGGAATCCAAACTAGTTGGTGAAATTGTCAATCGTATTTCGGAAATATTAAATGAAGCATTTTCAGATGATGGTTGTGATGATAGTTTTGTTGGGATGGAGTCACGATTAAAGGATGTGGAACGATTATTGCACTTGAAAGCAACAACTATGCGGTTTCTAGGAATTTGGGGGATGGGTGGTATAGGCAAAACGACTCTTGCCACAATAGCATTTGAAAGATACTCTTCCCAGTTCCAAGGTCAATGCTTTATTGCAAATGTGAGAGAAGAATTAGAACATTGCACCATAATCGAGTTACAACGTCAGTTCTTATATAAGTTATTCGGGAAAGATAATTTAAAAGTTGATAGGCCCATCATGTTATGCTCTTCCATTAGGAAACAGATGATGCGGAAGAAGGTTCTCATTATTTTGGACGATATATGGAAATTGGATTGGGTAAAATTTCTTGTAGGAAAGCAAGAAATTTATGCTCCAGGAAGTAGAATCATTATCACTAGCAGAGATCGACAAATTCTCAGCAATATAGGTGCAGAGATATATCAAGTGAAGGAGTTAGATGATGATGAATCTCTTCAACTCTTCAGCATGCATGCTTTCAAACAAATTTATCTGCCAGGAGAATTCATGAAAGCAGCAAGAAAGGCAGTAATGTATGCACGTGGCAACCCATTAGCCCTTAAAGTTTTGGGTTCCAGTTTATATGGTAAGCAAGTAGATGAATGGGAAGACATGTTGAAAAAACTGGAGAATATTTCGGACAAGGAGATTGAAGGAATATTGATATTAAGTTATGATGAATTGGATGAGAATGAACAGGAAATATTTCTTGACATTGCATGCTTCTTCAAGTCAAGGGATAGAAAGCATGTAGAAAGTGTGCTGGAAAGTTGTTTTGAACGTGCTGCAAAATTTGGAATCAGTCCTCTCATTGATAAGTGTCTAATCAGTATTTCATACAACAGGTTAAAAATGCATGATTTGTTAGAACAAATGGGAAAAGACATTGTTCGTATGGAAAGTATTAAACGTCCTGGTAATCGCAGCAGGCTATGGAATCCTGAAGATATCTACCGTGTGTTGTCAAAAGATGAGGTAAGACAAATGTGTAGAGACTTCCTTATTAAACTTAAATGCTTATGAATTAATCTTGCTTAAAACATTTGTATGTTAATTATATGCTTATGGTTATCAGGGAAGTATATCAGTTGAAAGCATGTCTTTGGACGTTACGAAAATTGGATTTCTGGAACTAAGTCCTACAACATTTGTCAAGATGAGTAACCTTAGATTCCTCGAATTCTACCATCCTTGTTACGCTGGTAACCCTTTTGATCCGTCTTATAGATTGCAAAACAATATTCATCTTTCTGAAGCAGGACTCCACTATTTACCAGATGAGCTGAGATATCTATACTGGTTCAGTTACCCTCTCAAAATATTTCCATTCAATTTTTGCCCAGAAAAACTCGTTGAACTTCATTTGGTTCAAAGCAATATTCAACAGCTTTGCAATGAAAATCAGGTACGCTTCAATATTTATTATATGATATTATTCTGTATATTCTATTACAATCATGCTCATGTACCATGAATTTCATTTGTCACCGCAGTGTCTTGAAAATTTGAAAGTTTTGGACCTCAGCCGCTCTAGAAATCTAATCATAGTTCCCGACTTGTCTGAACTCCCAAAACTTGAGGTTTTACGTTTGGTTGGCTGCTCAAGTTTGGTTGAGATTCGCTCATCTGTTCTGTGTCACAACAAGCTTTCCTATTTGGATCTTAGAAGTTGTGAAAATCTCTGCAGTTTACCCGAGTTCTTTGAGTTCAAAAATCTTGAAATTCTTTATCTTGATCATTGCTCAAAACTCACAGGGTTTCCAAAATTTCCACGCAATTTAAAGCGTCTAGGTCTAATGAGAACAGCAACACTGGAAATTCCCCCATCTTTGGGGCGTCACTCTTTCCTAACCGACCTGCAGTTGAGATCATGCGAACAGCTGGTGAGTCTTCCAAACAGCATAGGTAAGTTGAAATGTCTTAAACAACTTGATCTTTCGGGGTGCTCAAAACTCAGAGAACTCCCAGAAGTTCCGTGCAATATAGAATATCTACTTTTAGATGGAACTGCAATTGAAGAAGTTCCTTCATCCATTGGGAATTTCTCTCTACTTAGTATTCTGACCTTGAGGTCATGCGTAAGGCTGGAGAGTCTTCCACGTAGTATAGGTGAGTTGAAACGACTCAAACAACTTTGTCTTAAGAGTTGCTCAAACCTGAAGAGTCTTCCAGATGAGTTATGCAATTTGAAGGCTCTTGAACATTTTAGTATAGAACAATGTAAAAATATCAATGAATTACCGGGGAGCTTTGGAAATTTAAAATCTCTGAAAAATTTGGAAGCACAAGGTTGTGGTTTGAAACAGCTTCCACGCTCCATTAATTTATTGAGAAAACTTGAGGCCTTAAATTGCCGTGGATGCACAAAATTGATATTGCCCCGTCTCACAGGTTTGGTCAGTCTATGGTTTCTTGATTTGAAAGATTGCGGAATGACAGGAATTTCCATATGTGTAGGCTCTTTGGTTTCTTTGAGAGAATTGCATTTAAGTGGAAATCTTTTGAAGAATCTTCCTATGAGCATAGGCTCTTTGGTTTCGTTAAGATTATTAGATGTAAGTGGAAATCATTTGAAGAAACTTCCTACAAGCATAGGCTCTTTGGTTTCACTGACAGAACTGCGTTTAAGTGGAAATCGTTTGAAGAAGCTTCCTGATAGTATAGGCTCTTTAGTTGCATTGACAAGATTGCATTTAGCTGGAAATCCTTTCAAGATGCTTCCCACGACCATCGAACAACTTTCTGGGTTGAAACTATTCAATTTACAGGACTGTAAGAGACTGAAGTGCTTATCATATCTTCCATCATCTCTAGAAGATTTAAATGTGAAAAATTGCACGTCTCTGGAATCAATCCAAGCAACAGAAGGGAATGTGAATGATTCTCTACGGCGTTTAGCTGCTTTCAATTGTGTAAATTTGAATGTGAACAGTTGCATAAACATTATGGACAAAATGCTGCAGAGATTTGAAAACTATTCCAGACAGCTAAAAGCTGAGGATTTCTACAAGGTTCGTCTTTCTCTCTCACTTGACTCGCTCGCTGTTTCTCTTCTTCGTCGATGTTGCCAATTCATGACACCTTTTGTCTTACAGGGAGGTGGAAACTCTGCATTCAGTACATGGAATAGATTGGGTGTTACTGGTTATGAAGTCCCACAACGAATGAAGTATCAAAGTAACAATGGATCCTTTTTGCAATGCCCGTTGAGACAGGATTCGCTTGACTTGATGATTCTAAACTTCTGTGCTGTTGTCGCATCCAATGGCCATAGTTGTAGTGACCTCACTTATGTGGAATGTGAATGTAATCTTGAGACCAAGTGTGGACAGTTCCTTCATCATCACTTTACTTTTTGGGCTTGGCCATTTCAATGCAACTGGTCTACAGAACATGTTATCCTGTGGCAGGGTGGATTTCGATTCACCTCAAACTACATTTGGGATAAAGCTTCATTTAAATTTAACGTTAAAGGTGAACAAGGTTTAAGCTCGACTGCAGTGGTAATTAAATGTGGAGTTGATATATTCTATGATAATGACATTGACTCCTGTTCCTTCAAACTTGAAAAGTCGGTTTACTCTCACCGCTTGGAGTATAGATCAACAGAAAAGGAAGCACGAGTAAATTGTTGTGACTGTCAGTAAGCACAAGGGGGGATGTAGCACACTGCGGCAGAGGGGCTCCATCCCGGCTTCCACCAAAATCAGGCGGCAGCCATTCTGTCCAACCTGTAATTGTGATGACTTATGCATTCGAATCCCCTGAACTTGCCTTGTAATTAGATTATTCTGTAGTTGACATAGAAATTACTTCAGTTTGATGAATTGAGAAACTAAATATGATTAAAACATCTGAGAAACTGCTGGAACTAGAACCTTGTGCATGCAATAATTGTTCCTCTATGATGCATAAAATAGCAAAGCCTTCTCGTTGTTAGTTTCAAACCAGAATCACACTCTCTTGTTACTTTGCAGAAATAATTCTTTTTAATTATAAATATAATTAAGATGTTTAAGATTAATATGATAATTACTATGATCTTGTACATTTGTTTTATTTTATCAATTACTTGTTACATCAAAGAATGCAGAATTACTTGTAGCTTTATCTTGAAAAAGCTTGCTAAGATTTTAGAAAGTATCGGAACATGCACTCTCAGCTTAGTCCATGGAAATTTCACATAATTTTTTGACAACCTTGGAAGCAGAAAGAAAAGAGTTTGTCAGAAAAGCGAAGGAGACTGCCGGAAACCAGAAAGGGCGGGTCCGTAGCAAACTGAAACCCACTTTAGATTGAGCGGGCAAGTCATCATTGGTTACCAAACAAACACTCTTTTCTTCATGCAAGACTTCTCTTCCTCTCTCTTCATCGATACACAATGACATGATATGGAATCAAATTAATTATTCCTGTTCAAGGGAAGAAGGAAAAGGGTCTAACATGACTAAGAAAAGCCTGTCAAATTAGCCAAAGATGACTGCCTGAAAAACTAACATCAGGGCTCCTGCAATGAAAAAGCATAACCCAAATAGCCATAAGATCAGGCAAGCCATACATGGCTATCATGTTAGAACTCTCATGTATTTCGTCTTCAGTCTGTTGGGGACAGAACGTTTTGAAATCTCTATTTACAAGCAATGAAAAGAATAAATAGCAAATCAGGATTCTGACTATGTAGTTGCCTCTCAATAAAATCTATTCTCTGTTCTCTCTTTCTTTGTGAAGAACAGATTGACACAAACATCCATGTACTTATTAACTTGCATCTCTTATTGCTGCTGAGTTTTGGATTTCAACCTTGATGAGAAGGTTGTTACTCGATTTTTATAACTCAAATTCCATATTTATAGATAAAGAAACAAAACTATTACATTAAACCTAAAATAAAATTTACGTAAACTTCATCTATGCCATCACATTTCTACCAAACCAATCAAAAAGATATTACAAATTTGGAAGCAATAAATTTCTATTTAAAGTTTTAATTCATTTTACTTGTATATTCTCATTAGTTGATTCATATGTAAAGATATGAATCAAGTTTAAATAAATTTTATCGATTAAAAGTAGTAGGATAAATGTTTAGCATTCTGGAAAAAGAATCATGCTCTGTAATAAAAAAAAAATCAGTTTTACCATCTAAAAATATCAGATATATTAACATTCGGTAGGAAATTCCTTTTATGATGGATGCATGGAGAGCAAGTAGGCTGATATATATCTTCATGAATTTTCTTCCATACTATTAAGAGAAAGGTATCTATTCCATTATGGAGCAGTGGCCAACAGATAATGAATTGACTTCTAAAACAAATTTAAGATAATTAAATCTAAATTAAAATTAAAAAATGATTTTATGTGTTGAGCATAATTAGCAGGCTAATTTTTACAATGCAAAAAACAAAGTAAATTTTAAAATGTCACCATTAGAAAATCAAGTAAATCAAAATAATACTAAGATATCTTTTTTATAAAATCTTTTGAACAACTTTTAAAGTCAACAAAAATAATGAACAACTTTTAGCAAGCTATTAATAAGCATAAAAATAAAGAGTCAGTCGAAGAATAACAAATACCATAAATTATAGCAATAAATATTCGAAGCTAAGTGTCATGGGACAAAAATATCCCACATCGGAAAGAAATAGGCAAGATATTAGGTTTATAAATGGAAGGACTGCATATCCTAATAGGCATATCTTTTGGGAAGAGAGTAATGATTCCATGTGAATATAAATAATTGAAGTTTTCAAATTATATTTTAAAATAGTTTTCAACATGATGAAAAATAACATATTAATTTTCATTACGGCAATCTGTTATAAAATTCAAATTTTTGAAACTTGAATCAATGAAATTATTTGAAAAACTTTCCTTTTAATCAATAAAATGGTTTAAATATTTTAAAAAGTTTGAATTAGAGTTTCATAAGATATTATCTCAAAGATTCCTTAATATAAATCTAAGAATACCTTAAAGCTTCTAATAAATCTCGTATCTTCAAAAAAAACTAACAAAGCATTTTTCCTTTGTGATGTGAAGATCTTCCACCGATATCAAAAATATATCATTAATTCCTTGTCATTCAAAATATCACCTTCTAAAAAATTTTGGCTTCTTTTTCAACAAATCTAGCTTTAAATATATTTATTCTTTAGGAAGTAAAATAAATTTTAATAAATATGCAAATAAACTTCTTAAAGAAGGATTATAAAATATTCAAATAAACTTCCATTATAAAGAGTTCAAACCTTTCATTCATGTAATAAATAAATCTATAAAAGAAATTTAATTATAAAAATTAATAATTTATAAATTTTTTTATTCATCAAAATAAAAAATATTCACGTATCACTTAACAAATAGTGACTATGAATATTGTGCTAGACATATAAAACATAAGAATTTTTAAAAGCAATTTATTATCCCAACTACGTCACTATGTGGATTTATTGAGTTAAATTTTATTTAATTTCTGTGAGTTTTACTTCCCAAACCACAACCGGTTGGTGTTAGAGAATTTACTTCTATTTTAAGTTATTTTAATTATTCCCACAAATGGCCGATCAACCCCTACGTGGAATGTTTATTTTAAGCTTTAGATTTATTTAATTAGCCAAGTGTTGATGATGATGTTTATGCTACTGTCTTATCAGCAATCTCTCCGGATAAACTTCCTGGTTATTTTCTATCTGTTCGTTGTGTCTTTCTCTTAATGGTAATCGGTGTTTTGCTTTCGAGAGTGATTCCAGTATTCTTAGTCACTAATTTACATATCCCTGACGCTCAAGGCCTATACAATTCTAGTTCCATTCTAACTTATCCCAAATCGCCAATACACCACTTTCTTTTACGCTTTTTATTCCCACTAAAACGACATGCTAGCAGCCGAGCCTGGTAACGCGGGCTTGTTACTCAAGTGAGGGCTTTAAGGTGTTGGAACGTTTCGTGCAAACGCCTAGTCGGGTCCAGGTGGCTACTCATCGGCTTGCCCATGTCAAGTAGAGAGTTGAGCCTTGTGGTCCTGGCGAAGGCTTGGGCCTCCATGCTCCTAGGGGGGAGGATATCGCGTGAGGCTGGCTTCACAGAGCAGCGTTCACCTCCCGCTCTTGACAGTGAATGGATTACAAGCTGATGCCTCTTGGGCTCAAAATGGCTCGGTGGTTGCACCTTAATTGGACCATCACTTTTTCCACATTTTGCCTGGCATGTCTTTGATTGATTTTATTTTTATGTTTATAGACTTCGCCCAAGGAATACATAATCAATCACATTATTCCAATGCTATGAGTGAATATAATGACTCATTTTATGCTATACATATGCTTGTTGATGTGTTGAAAGGATAGTATGATATAGTCCACTACCTAATGGGTGAGCCATTATGCTCCAACTAAAAGAATTAATGATATTGGAGCCCTCGGATGATCACCATGATCGTATCAATATATTTATAATTATGATATGATATATATATTAACATATTGACCATTGTGGTGCAATTGATGTGACATTATACATATGCTTGAAGGTGAGTATGAAAATTTATTTTTATTAAAAGAAAATGTATTATTTTATCATCAGTGTATAATAGATTATGGTATATTTAGGGTTGAGTGCTATGGTTCATAAACTTGTTCACTAAGATTGAGGTAATCCCTCATGTCTCAAAAACCCACACAGATACTCACTGTGATACAATCCTTTTCCATATGAGCTCGTCCAGTAATAATTTATTCTAAACTTAGATACTTCAGTCTGTCATTAAATAAAATGGAGTTGTGTATTTTATATGTTTTGAGAAGTATTCAAGGTATTATTTTTTCAAATAAGTATATATGTTGCTTTAGACTTTTTTGAACTTTGATTGACTTGTACTTTTCTCCAGTCGTAGCGTCGTCCATATTTCTAAGAGTGGGATGTCATAAGTTAAAAAATATACAATATGATGAAAAGTAAAATTGATTTTTAAAATTGTTCTATTAATTAAGATGTACGGTAAAGAGTCCGTATATTCCCCATCCATTAAGATATACGCTATTAACAAGCATAAAAATAAAGAGTCGGTAGAAGAATAACAAATATCATAAATTATAACAATAAATATTCGAAGCTAAGGCTCGCTTGAAGCTTTCACAAATAAGCAAAGTTGATAATCTCTATCAAATGATCTATTATCACTTTCTCATTAGCCACTATGCCCATAAGCTAATACAGAAATTATTGTAATCCTTTTAACAATGATAATTTTATTGTATAAAATTCCATCAAACTCGATACAAATTCCTATAAAATATTTGAGAGTTAATAATCAAAATGTAACTCTTTGAAAATGATTTAGATATATTAATAATTGCTCAAATTCTTATTATATTTTTCAATTCAAATCTTCATAAATCATACTCCAAAAAGAAATTGTTATAAATTAATAAGGTCTGTGAATATAAACAAGTTAAGTTTTCAAATTATATTTTAAAATAGTTTTCAACATGATGAAAAATAACATATTAATTTTCATTACGAGCTATCTGTTATAAAATTCAAATTTTTGAAACTTGAATCAATGAAATTATTTGAAAAACTTTCCTTTTCATTAATAAAATGGTTTAAATATTTTAAAAAGTTTGAATTAGAGTTTCATAAGATATTCTCTCAAAGATTCCTTAACATAAATCTAAGAATACCTTAAAGCTTCTGATAAATTATCGTATCTTCAAAAAATATTAACAAAGCATTTCCTTTGTGATATGAATATCTTCCATCGATATAAAAAATATATCATTAATTCATTGTCATTCAAAATATCTTCTGAAAAAATTTGGCTTCTTTTTCAATAAATCTAGCTTTAAATATATTTATTCTTTAGGAAGTAAAATAAATTTTAATAAATATGCAAATAAACTACTTAAAGAAGGATTATAAAATATTCGAACAAACTTCCATATCATTTAACAAATAGTGACTATAAATATTGTGCTAGACATATAAAACATAAGAATTTTTAAAAGCAATTTATTATCCCAACTACGTCACTATGTGGATTTATTGAGTTAAATTTTATTTAATTTCTGTGAGTTTTACTTCCCACACTACAACCGGTTGGTTTTAGAAAATTTACTTCTATTTTAAGTTATTTTAATTATTCCCACAAATGGCCGATCAACCCCTACGTGGAATGTTTATTTTAAGCTTTAGATTTATTTAATCAGCCAAGTGTTGATGATGATGTTTATGCTACTGTCTTATCAGCAATCTCTCTGGATAAACTTCCTGGTTATTTTATATCTGTTCGTTGTGTCTTTCTCTTAATGGTAATCGGTGTTTTGCTTTTTTGAGTGATTCCATTATTCTTAGTCACTAATTTACATATCCCTGACGCTCAAGGCCTATACAATTCTAGTTCCATTCTAACTTATCCCAAATCGCCAATACACCACTTACTTTTACGCTTTTTAATCCCACCAAAACGACATACTAGCAGCCGAGCCTGGTAACGTGGGCTTGTAACTCAAGTGAGGGCTTTAAGGTGTTGGAACGTTTCGTGCAAACACCAAGTCGAGTCCAGGTGGCTAATCATCGGCTTGCCCATGTCAAGTAGAGAGTTGAGCCTTGTGGTCCTGGCGAAGGCTTGGGCCTCTATGCTCCTAGAGTGGAGGATACCGCGTGAGGCTGGCTTCACAGAGCAGCGTTCACCTCCCGCTCTTGACAGTGAATGGATTACAAGCTGATGCCACTTGGGCTCAAAATGGCTCGGTGGTTGCACCTTAATTGGACCATCACTTTTTCCACATTTTGCCTGGTATTTCTTTGATTGATTTTATTTTTATGTTTATAGACTTCGCCCAAGGAATACATAATCAATCACATTATTCCAATGCTATGAGTGAATATAATGACTCATTTTATGTTATACATATGCTTGTTGATGTGTTGAAAGTATAGTATGGTGGAGTCCACTACCTAATGGGTGAGCCATTATGCTCGAACTAAAAGAATTAATGATGTTGGACCACTCGGATGATCACCATGATTGTATCAGTATATTGATAATTATGATATGATATATTCACATATTGACCATTGTGGTGCATTTGATGTGACATTATAGGTATGCTCGAAGGTGAGTATGAAAATTTATTTGCATTAAAAGAAAATGTATTATTTTATCATCAGTGTATAATAGATTATTGTATATTTAGGGTTGAGTGCTATGGTTCATAAACTTGTTCACTAAGATTGAGGTAATCCCTCGTGTCTCAAAAACCCACACAGATACTCACTGTGAGACAATCCTTTTCCATATGAGCTCGTCCAGTAATAATTTATTCTAAACTTAGATACTTCAGTCTGTCATTAAATAAAATGGAGTTGTGTATGTTTTGAGAAGTATTCAAGGTATTATTTTTCAAATAAGTATATATGTTGCTTTAGATTTTCTACAAACTTTGATTATCTTATACTCTTCTCGCTAAGATTGGGATGTGATAAGTTGTTCACTAAACAATACAATGCAAAGTATCATTGATTTTTAAAATTGTTCCATTAATTAAGATGTACGGTAAAAAGTATCCATATACTATTATATTTTTATATAAAGTATGATATCATTTTTTTTATTTTAAAATGTTTAAAATTAAAAACAGTTAGAATTTAATTAAAAATTACAAAAAAATAAATTATTATGAATAAAATATTAGGTAAAGCACCTTAGTTGCTAAGAAATGAGGATGCCTACTAATCCATGTATGATTATAATATTATACGCGCTTTCCGCTCCTCTCCACTTCACCTTTCGGTGGAAATTGATCTTAATAATTTTCTAATGCAAATGGTGGTTGTCCTTGTTTCCAGTGGCAGACTGTGGCAACGACTACCATTTTAGAAACATCCAAGAACCATTAGAACATCAAAGCAGCCTTCCAGGATAGTTATGGCAAAATTTTCCTACCCCAAACCTTCTAATATTCTGCTTTTATAATTCTCTTCGCCTCAACTAATGATGTTTCTTGATAAACCGTATTCTTTTCTGCTGTAGAAAATTGTATCCCACGTAAAACTTGAAGGAGCTAAACAAATGGCTTCTACTAGCTCCAGTCCTTGTGAATGTGAATACAATGTGTTTATCAGCTTTAGAGGTGCAGATGTACGAGATGGGTTTCTTAGTCATCTCTTCCACGCTTCATGCAGTAACGGAATCAAAACCTTCAAGGATGAAAATCTTGAAAGAGGAGAAGAGATCAAACCTGATCTCTAGCAAACTATTGAAGAATCACATGCTTCCATTGAAAACTATGCATATTCTTCATGGTGTTTGGATGAGCTGGTGAAAATAAACGATTGCAAGAAAAGATGGGACAGAAAGTTCTACCTGTCTTCTACAGGATCGATCCAAACCATGTGGGAAAATTGACAGGGAGTTATGGCGATGCACTTGTCAATCATGCACAAGATTTCCAGGACAAAATAGAGAGTTGGAGAATTGCTCTTACGGAAACATCAACTATCTCAGGATTCGTGTCGCAAAATCTCAGGTAAGTTCTGTTTCATTTATATATAAAATAAATTTTAAAATGTAACTTATACTATTATGGTATTGCTTTTTTCTTGTAATCAGACCGGAATCCAAACTAGTTGGTGAAATTGTGAATCGTATTTCGGAAATATTAAATGAAGCATTTTCTGATGATGCTTGTGATGATTGTTTTGTTGGGATAGAGTCACGATTAAAGGATGTAGAACGATTATTGGACTTGAAAGCAACAACTGTGCGGTTTCTAGGAATTTGGGGGATGGGTGGTATAGTATAGGCAAAACGACTCTTGCCACTCTAGCATTTGAAAGATTCTCTTCCCAGTTCCAAGGTCAATGCTTTCTTGCAAATGTGAGAGAAGAATTAAAACATTGCACCATGGTCGAGTTACAACGTCAGTTCTTATCCAAGTTATTCGGGAAAGAAAATTTAAACGTTGATAGGCCCATCATGTTATGCTCTTCCATTAGGAAACAGATGATGTGGAAGAAGGTTCTCATTGTTTTGGACGATATATGGACACTGGATTGGGTAAGATTTCTTGTTGGAAAGCAAGAAATTTATGCTGTCAATTTCAGTGGCATGGATGATAGAAATTTTCTATTTGAAATCGTTACTCTGATAAATAATTTCAGCCACATGCTGCACGAGCTGACATCTACCGACTATAACTGAAATCGATGATGGAACAGGGATTTTAAGTGTAATTTTAACATATATAATAATTAGATGATTATTATGGGGAATTGTTTTAAAGATAAATATAAAAATAGGTAACATTAATTAGTAAATAATTTAAAATAGTAAAATAAGAAAGAATTTGTAATAGTAAAAAAGAAATTAATGAATGAAATAAGAAAGTAAAAGTACTATATTTAAATAATATAGTTGTTTTATTATTTTTGAAGTGAGTAAGAATTTTAATTTTAATATATTTTATAATGAAAGTTAAATTGTTATGTTGTTTAATATTTTTGAGATTAAAATAATTGAGTAAATTATTAGAGTAAGTAGGTAATTTATTAAATTTATGTGAAAAGATATCCATAATGTGTTAAAGTTATACTAAAATATGTTAATAATTATAAATGATATAATATATCGAAGGAAAATTAAAATATTTTATTGCAGATGTTTATTTAAATATAAATAATAAAGTGAAAACAAGTAAATTGTATATTAAAAAAGATATTAATAATTGTAGAATATATATTGATAATTTTATTTATTTTTCAAAAATAAGTATTAATAATTTTTGTTGAAAGATATTAATAATTATAAATTACATATTTGTATTAAAGGAAATTGAAATTATTTTGTTGTTTGTGTAAAAAAAATAATAAAGTAAATAATTTTAAAAATTAAGTAAATTTTGTAATTTTTATGAAAAAATATATTAATCATTTTAGATGTAATATTTATATTAAATGAAAAATTAAATGATTTAAAATATTTATTAATATATATCATGATATATATTAGTAAATATCATATTTTATATATACTATATATTTTTATTTACCAATATATATAATATATTTTTAGTTATTAATATTTACTATATACATAATATATACTAGTATAATATGATATATGTTTATTTTCATATATTCATTATAAATAAAACAAATAAACAATAATATATATAATAAAAATATAAAAAAATGAAAAAAACAAATACATCATATAACAAATCATTAAAAAAATTAATAATAAATAAGAATAAAAGGAAGAAAAGAATAATCATAAGAAGAAGAAGCTCTTTTCATTTCCCGCTTTTTTATTACTTTCCCTCTCCCACATAGACGTTGTCTCTTTGGTTTGGTTGAAAGAATTATGTATAACTGAAAGTTTTTTGGAGAAACTTCCAACAAGCATTGGGGCTTTGGTTTCCTTGACAATGTTGGATCTAAGCAAAAATCTTTTGAAGGTGCTTCCTATGAGTATTGGCTCTTTAGTTTCATTGGTAACATTGAATTTAAATGAAAATCTTTTGGAGGAGCTTCCTGCGAGCATAGGCTCTTTAGTTTCATTGACAGACTTACATTTGGCGGGAAATCCTCTTGAGAGGCTTCCTACGATCATTGAACTTTCTCGGTTACAACTGCTCAATTTACAGGACTGCAAGAGAGTGACGTGTTTATCAAATCTTCCATCATCTCTGGAAGATTTAAATGTGAAAAATTGCATGTCTTTGGAATCAATGCCATCAACACAAGGGAACAATTTCCTATGGTTTATAGCTGCTTTCAATTGCATGAATTTGAATGCGAAAAGTTGCAGAAACATTATAGATGAAATGCTGCAGAGATTTGAAAACTTCTCCCGACAGCTAAAAATTGACGATTTCTATGAGGTTTGTCTGTCTGTTTGACTTGACTCACTTGTTTCTCTCCTTTCTTGATGTTACCAATTCCTGATACTTCCAATGTTACAGGGATATGAAAACTTGATGTTCATTACATGGCAAAAACTGGTTATTCCGGGTGATGAAGTCCCTCAACAAATGAAGTATCGAAATAACAACGGATCTTCTTTAGAATGCCCACTGAGACAGGATCGGTTTGATTTTATGGTTCTAAACTTGTGCGCTGTTGTGACATCCGATGACCATAGTTGCACAGATATCGCACATTTGGAAGGTGAATGTAATCTTGAGTCAGAGTGTGGACAACTGTTTCATTCTCACTTTCATTTTGAGGATTGGCCATTTCATTGCAACTGGTCTTCGGAACATGTTTTATTGTGGCAGTGTGCAATTCGAATCTGCTCAAGCTGCATTTGGAAGAAAGCTTCATTTAGATTTTATATTAAAGAGAAACAAGGTGTAAGCTCGAATGCAGTGGTAATCAAGTGTGGAGTTGATATATTCTATAATGAGGATGACATCTAATGCCCTTCCTTCAAACACGAAGACTGGGAATGGAGAATGCTTCGCTATGGAGGCAAGAGTGTCGGGGTTTGTTGAATTTCATTACATAAATTTAATATAAACAAGAGTTAACTTATTTTACATTACATAAATTTAATTTAATAATTATTTTAAGTGATTTAATTGATAAATTTTCATTATTATTTTTGACAAAACAATATGTCAATTTTCATCTTTTAAGGATTATAATTAGGAAAATATTTAAAATAATATTTTTATAAAAAATTGTTATTGCTCATAAAAAATACATGTTTTGTGAGTGGTTTCATATTTCTTAACAAGTATAAAATGTGTATTATAGATATTTTTTTTCAAAATGGATATTTGTATGAAATGTGTATTATAAAGCTAAGATATATGTATTTATTAACATTAATTTATTGTAAAAGATTTACTAATATTTAAGATCTTACAAATTATACAAAATGGATTATCAATGTTGTGAGAGAAAACTTTTCATAAAAAATATGTATAATATAAAATTACATGATTAATTCTTAAATAAATTTAAAATGATATAATTCTAAGAAAAATTGATTATCAAACTTGATACCATATAATTTTTATTGTGTCAATAATGAGTTAGCATAAATCATGTCATATTTATATTAGATTGATCAATCATGCTAAAAATTCATTCTAATAAAAGTAGAAGATATTAATCAATTTATCTGTAACTAGAATTAAAAAAAATACAAATGGATATGATTTGATTGATAAATCAAACATTTTAATTTATTGATTGAAGTTTTAGTTTCGGGAATAAAAATAAGATTAAATTAATTATTAAAAATTTAACTCAATAAAAACTCATTTTATAAATATTTCACTTGTTAGATTTTGTTAAACAAGTAATTTACCCATTTGTGGGTAAATGGGTACTTGTATTTCTATAGTATGTTCCATTGTTGATTTATTGATTTTATTCCTTTTTGTGGGTTATCTACATACAATAATATCAATATATCTGTTGAACCACCATTCATCTATACGTTAATAACATCATTCTATCCACACTCATGCCCATCAAAAAACCTTATTAATGCTCATGCCATCTTCAAACTCCTTCCTCTCCTCATTGTTTTCTTTGTTTGTTTATCCCTTTCAGGCATGAATACCGTAGGATTAGCTGCTGCTCGCAATCTCTTGTAAATGCCAAGCACACTCCCACCATTGCCAAATATTCCAAATCTTCCACAGCCCACATTGCCAACAAATCAACCTTCTTCCTTGCCTAAACCTACTCTCCCTCCACTTCAAGCTTCATTCAAATTTAATGTTAAAGGAGAACAAGCTATAAGCTCGGTTGCAGGGGTAATCAAGTGCGGAGTTGATATATTCTACAATGACAATGACATCGATTCCTCTTCCTTCATAGACCAGCAACTAATCAGCTGGTGGGGCATGTACATACCGAAAGGATTAGCCGAAGAGGAAGCACGAGCAGAATGTCATCTCTGTCCGGAATATGTGAGAAAAATAGAAAAGAAAAAAGAGTCTGTTTCTATTGAATGGGATGTTGAAAGTCTTGAATGACGATGTGTACCTTATATAGATAAGCCTGTTTCTATTGAATGGGATGTGTACCTTATATACCCTAAACAATTCTTTGAAGTAAAATTCCTCGCCGAAAACGCTGCCGTTTGTGCCATTCCCCCCTTCATTACATCTGCCGACCTTCTCCTCCCAATCAAAATATCAACCGACGTACTCTTATATGTTATCATAGTTTTTTTTGTTTCACTAGCACTTTTTAAATTATGATTAAATAATATTTGATATATAAATTTATTATTTTATAAAACTTATATTAAATTTAGTTCAACCTAAAAATATCTTATACTTTATAATTTTTTAAAAATTACTTTTTTTAACATTTTTAATATTTTTCAAAATTTTATCTATATGTTTTAGATTTTCATAATATGTTAATTTGAACTTATTTTATGTTTTTGTTATAATAATAAAACATCAAAAAAATTGATCTATTTACTTTGATTAATTAATATATAATTTGTATTAATTAATAAGCATTCTTATAATCTTAATTTTAATTCTATAAATATTTTTAATTTTAAGTTATAAATATATTCATTAGTTTAACAGTTTGATGTTGCATAAAATACATCAAATATATTATATGTTATCATAGTTTTTTTTATTTCACTAGCATTTTTTAAATTATGATTAAATAGTATTTTGATATATAAATTTATTATTTTATAAAACTTATGTTAAATTTAGTTCAACCTAGAAAAATCTTGTTTTTTAGAATTTTTTTAAAATTGCTTTTACATTTTTAATATTTTTCAAAATTTTATCTGTATATTTTAGATTTTCATAATATGTTAATTTGATCTTATTTTATGTTTTTTTGATATAATAATAAAATATCAAAAATATTGATCTATTACTTTGAGTAATTAATATATAATTTATTTTCATTAATCATTTAAATTTAGATTTAAAAATTTTAAAAATCAAAATCAACTAGTTATAATCTTCACCAATAGTATTATCATTCATTGCATAAAAGATACAGTTATTAATATCTGTAATAATCAATAATTAAATAAAAAATATTGTAAACCCGTCAAAGCATGGAAAGTGTGGAGTTCAGATCCCTATATGTTATGTAATTTACGGCCCTTTTCTATAATATTTTCCATGATTAAAAATTTTTGAAGTAAAATAAATAAGGTGAATCCCACCTCCGCCCTGCTTTTGCTTTATGATCTGCATCCTCTGCTAATATTTCTATATCTTTCCAACCCTAATCTCCCTGTCATGTTGGACCTTTTTTGTTTGTTTCCATGTCATTAGTCTGAAGGTTTCGCCGCTCTTTTCTCCAGCATATCTGCCATTATTCTCCGTCAAACTCTGTGCTCGACTATGGGACTTTACGCAATGCTTGAACAAAAATAGATTGACCTGACAGTAGGGAATATTCCTCTTTCACACAGGATACTCGCTTGCCTTATCGCGGGAGGCATAGGAGCTACCGTTGGCAATCCTGCTGACATGGAAATGGTGCGCATGCAAGCTGATGGGCGTCTTCCAGTTGATCGATGTAGGAATTATAAGAGCGTATTGGACGGTTCAACTCAAAATGTCAAAAACGACAAGGGATTGTTAGCGTGTGGGGTGGGTGAGGTCTAACAGTGAATAGGGCAATGCTTCTAGAGGCATAGGCAGTTACAAGGAAATATGAAGTGTCTTTTTATCTTTTTCATTTTATACGAAAGACCTTCAACTTTGACTATTTTATTCCCCAGAAATGTTGTGGCTTTTTGATTTATTAATATGAAATTTGATTCAAATCTAATTATCAGAATTAAAATTTATTTTTTATGTCAAAATAATAAATTGATGTAATAAATTAAACTTTTATTCTGAGTTGAAATGGATCTTCTCTTTTTAACAGTTGACTTCCTGTAAAATTAAGGCGCAATTTCCTTCCACCAAACCTTCAAACCTGTTTTCAGCTTTATAAATATCTTGAGCTAAACTAATGCCATATCACAGCAACCCAAGGAAAAAATTGGACAGATTGTAATTCCAGTGTTCTACCGAATAGATCCAAGTGATGTGCAAGAGTTGACGGGGAGTTACGGTGATGCCTTTGTGAAGCATGCTGAGCAATTCCAGGACAAAGTAGAGAGTTGGAGGGTTGCTCTTACAGAAAGAGCAGTATTGTGTAACAGCTTGATTAGACGACTGCCTCCACAACCCAATACGAGACCTTTCCAGTATGCTTTGTCCTCACTCACATGCTTCCCGAGAAAACTTCCCAGGAGGTCACTCATCTTATAATTGCTCCATGTCAAGCACGTTTAATTATGGAGTTCTTACGGAATGAGCACCGAAAAGGTAGGTGCACCTTGTTAGTATGAATAGTACCTATCTAATCACTCAACTATGCAACCCCATCCTTACACAGTCTCGAGATCCCTCTTTTTCAGGTGTGGGATCAGTTCATTCATGTGCCCATTTGCCTAGAAGCTTGCCAGGAGCCGCTCCTTGTCCGTGCTCTTTTTGGCACCGGCGATCACTCCCAGCCCTCGTCAGCCCCGGATGTCACATATTGTCAGGATTTGTTTCACAGGATCACAAGTAAGTAAACAGACTTATGAACTTATAATCAATTTAGTACATATTAAAAGAAGTACAATTGTTATAGTACTAGTCAATATTTGTTTGATAACCATCCAAAATAAATAATGATATGATATGAAATTAACACATTCCAAGTAATCTCAATTTTAATCAAAATACAATTTTAAAAATGAATTTTTATGTTCTAATCAAACAAAATTTGAATTATTTTTTGCTTTGCTTTTAAATCCCTGAAGTTTCATAATATGTTAATTAAACCCTGACACTTAATATATTTTGTCAACTTAATTCCACTCTCCATCCCAAAATAATAGACTTATGATTACTTTTAATATCATTTTCAATTCTACGTTTTGCTTTCTTTATGTAATTAGGCCCGAATCCATGAAATTGTCAAAGATGTTTATTATACTTATACTGCAGATATCATTTTAGTTAAAATCTGACCATAACTTTATGTTATATTACAAATTTATCCAATCATTATTTTTATCTTTTAAAAATCTATAAATAAAAATAAGTAAAATAATTTTTTATTTTAAATATAATATTGCAAATATATATATATTTATATAACTCATATAAAATATATTATTAAAATAGATGGAATGTTAAAATTAAATTTAAAATTAAATTTTTATGATTCTAATTTGGTTTTTTAAAATGTATCTCTTTTCATATTATTTATATTAATTAGATTGTTCAAAATTTATATCTTTTCAGCTTATTATTTTGTATGATTTTATATATTTTTAAATATAAAAATAATTATAGATAAATTTAAAATAAAAATATATATTTTTAGTTGATCTGGTATTGTTTTGAGCTCTCTACGTGGAAAAAAAAACATACTTCATATTGATTCTTGTCAAATTAGAAATTATTTAGAAAAAAGAATTGAATGATTTTGATATAAAATAAAATTTTGATTAGAAATGAAACTTAAGATATAATGAAGGTTAGTGGGAGTAGTTATGATTTAATGGTATTTTATTGTTATGATTTTAAAAACAAACGACTAACAGAAATATATTGTATATTGTATATTGTATATTTTAAAAGCAAACAACGGTTTAACTTTTGTCTATGACTAACTAAATATATTGTATTGACTATGAACAAAAATAATTTTGTCCTTATTTTATCAATACTTTCTAACAGTTAACTTCCAAGAACTACACCGGAAGATAACTAGCTTTCTTGCAAAGTTGTGGCGAAATTTTCTCACATCAAACCTTCAAACCTTGTTTTCAGCTTTATTAATATCTTGGCATAAACTAATGGCATATTACTACAAACCTTATACAGCCATCTTCCTCTTCTTTTAGCTTCATTTCATTCTTTTCCGCTGGAGAAAACTGTACCCCACACAAATCTGTTGAAGACGGCAGGTAAAAGTAAGAGTTATCAGTTTTGCTTTCTTTATGTACCCCACACCAATCTCGCTCCAACAAAATCGTCAAACTATGGCTTCCACCAGCTCCAACCCTCGCCAACCGAAATACGATGTGTTTATCAGTTTTAGCGGTGCAGATGTCCGAGATGGGTTTCTTAGTCATCTGTTTGAAGCATTATGTGAAAGCGAAATCGATGCCTTCAAAGATGAAAATCTTGACAGAGGAGAACAGATCGAACCAGCCCTCATGCAAACAATTGAAGAATCACATATTTCGATTGTTATTTTCTCAGAAAACTATGCCTATTCTTCATGGTGTTTAGATGAGCTGGTGAAGATCATGAATTGCAAGATAGAAATGGGACAGATTGTACTTCCT
>CANYBF010133208.1:0-28755 GCA_948192965.1 Dalechampia spathulata | reverse complement strand
AGAACCACAAAACGATGCGTATAAGACCCCCTTTAATTATTCCAGCTGGTTGATATTAGGGTTGCCGCAGACCTCCTTCTTCTGGAACCTTCAGTCGATCCCTCTTCACCTGCTTCTCTCTTCACCTTCTGACTCTACAATGTTGCTATAGATTATCTAATCTCATAATGAAATTTTCAGGGGCCGGTCCAATGATTGCCTTTGAGTGCAAAAATTCTGTGTGGATTAATCCCAAGAAATCTTCTTTCATAGAATCGTCAAAAAGAAAAGTAAAAACAATAAAATATACAATTCCAGGCAGCTGAAGTAAAGTTTGTCATTTGTTGACTGCTTTTTCTCCTTGAGAGATTTTATCCCACAAATCAAACCAAGAATAAAGTTGAGTTCTTTCAAATGGGAGCAAGAAGTTTTAGTGAAATGTCTAAATTTGAATCTTAGCTATTCTTATTTTAGAATGATAAATGATTAACCAGTACATCAAAATATCATAAGTAACAATCATAACTTAAAGCATCACCAATAAATTACATTCCATAGCCAAACATGAAAGACTGATGGCATTATTGCTATCTGTAGGCACCCATATCTCCTAGTTTCAAGGCTTTTTTCTTAAAAAAAAAATCACGAAGCCACCTGTATCATCTTTGAAGAGAGAGGGTGGGTTACAGCTTAAGGCACTAAAATGAAAACGAACCGTTTAAAGGGTCTAAAGAAAGCACATAAATCGATGTTGTTTAAAATTTTTGGCCTCAATCATTCTTCAAAAGATTCAAAGTTTTGGTTTATGCAATGCTTAAAGCTTAAAGTAAAGGGCCACATTGCCATAATTACTCCATTCCATGCTTTTTCCCCATTTTTATAAAGTCTATGAATTATTTTCGAGTCAATCTTAAAATGCAATGCTTTTGATAGCTTGTGATTATTATTAAATAATCGATATGCATAATGAACATCAGTTATTGTGATAATCGTAATATTAAACAAAATTTGACATATATCAAATCCTAAATGTGGTGCTTATCGTATACTATGTGAAAACAAACTTCAGTTGCCCACCTAAATATAATCAAATAGAAAATTGAGTTCGCAACTGGATTTCTGCTCTTTCACACATATTCTCTATTCTGTACTATTTTATATAATACACTTTAAGTATGTTTATTAAATGTTAAGTTACTAATATTGGTCAAATTCTAATTATTGATTTACCTTTACAAAAGTGATTTATACAAGCATATCCATTATAGGTCAATCAAAATTAAACTGAAGTAATTGAAATTAGAAAAAAAACCTCAAACTGAATAATATTAAATTTTTTCATAAAATTGAATTACCTATTTTCATTTTATAAACATATATATGTGACACCATTTTATGTTCAATTTTTAGTTAATAAATATTATAATTATGTAATTTTAAAATATTATATATTTATGAAATGATATTGTTTTATGTGAGTTTTTAATTTTTCTATCGATTTAATACTTAAATTGAAACTCCAAAATTAAAATTTTACACCATCCATAAATGAACTAATAATTTTTATTAATTTTTAATAATATCATTAATATAATTGATTTTATTAATTTTAAATAGATGATTATCTTGACATCAATTCACTTTTTTTAAAAAATTACAATTTTGCTTTGAACACAATGTAAAACAGGTAAAAATCAGGATTTAATATGGTAAATTACTATTATAAACTAAAACCATAAACACTGCCACGTGACCTTGTCTAACTCTCCGCACAATGTGTTTTTTTATTGTTGTCTAAATAGTATTATAGGTATCTTGCATTTAATGGAAATGAAAATTATGGAAGGGACTTGGACGTCATATCACACCGTGAAGGGAAAGGAATAGAATTTGTATAGTTATTGTTTGTTTCGAGAGAAAGCAGAAATATTGAAAAAGAATTAAAAAGAAAGCGATTAGCCTCTGGTAATTAGAAAGGCTGTATGTTGATTTACGTAATCTTCAAGAACAGGTAAAAGATTACAGCATGCAACTGGTAGATTAAATAAACATTGCTAATTGTTACTTTCCATCAATTTCTAAGAAAGTGCAGAACCATCACCTACATTTAAAGAAAAAGTGTGTTAAGAAACGAGAGAAAGAGAGCATGCAGTGTTTGATAGATACTGGGGAAGCAGTGGGACGATATGGAGCACCTTTCTTACAGAAAAATGGACTCTTTTAGCTCCAATACTCTATCATCATCAATGCTATCATATATAAGAATTAAGATCCTATACTTACATATTACGTCGTCACAAAAATGAGATTAGTTAGTGGAAAACGTGGTCAAGGGTCCGCCGGAGCTACCTTTCCCCATCGAGAGTGTTAATTAATGTTAAGTATTAAGTATGGTTTTCAATATTATTATAAAAATTAATGATAGTATTTAAATTTTAATAATTTTCAAAATATTTTTTTATTTTAAAACTGAAACTTCCAATTATTTAAAATTTTGAATACATAAGTAATAATGAACTAAAATTAAAAATAAATTCAAAAAATTATATACATCTATCGAAATGATACATATTATGAAATAAATATTTCTTTTTCTAAAATAATATTTAAATCAAATAAAGAAAATACCATATTTGTTATATTTTGATGTCACGGTTACATTTGATATAAGTATAAATTTCTTGATGAGTTACTGCATTAATCGGTCTTTTTCAAAAAAAAAAAAAAGCAGTAATGTAAAAGTTATAAATTTAACAAGCATGGAACTAATACAACACACATGAAAGACAAAAGGTGCATTTTTTATATCGAAATGACTGCTTTTGACACCACACTGAAATAAATTATACAAAGTAGAACAACACATTAAGTTAATTGGGTTATGTGACTCAACCCCCTAAGCCAAGCTAACTTTTACCACCAAAACTGAGTCGGACGAGCTACTTTGAGGACCACACTCAAAAATAGGCATGGGAACCGACTGCCTAAAGTTGCTAATCAAATTGCAGTCATGTCTTGTTGAGTAGGTCAGTTGCCATCTGTCTGAATGCAAGGAAGATGTCAATTAATGTTCATCCGAGTCTACATAAATAGAAACAAGTCATGTCAACACAGATTTAAGAACCGTTAAGACAAGGAAATTTTCAGGCCATTAAAAGCTCTTCTTTTATTTCTGTAGCATATTCTCTGGCTTTTATCTGCCAATAACTTATTGCACAATATTCTTATGGTTTTACAGCATTGCGGGGTTGTTGTATTCTGGTTTAATTATCCGACTCCAGTGCCTGTGTCAAATGTTAGCCATGTCTTTATAACGTTATCGTTCTTGTTGCATGAATGACATTTGGTATGGAAAGAAACGAATATTCTCTCCTACTGGGTGTTTAAACTGGTACATCCACAATCAAAAGAGACGTTAATAGTAACTATATTGGATAAAATTAGGATTCTATTGATTTAATGATTTATAATAATTAATAATTAATAGTTATTGGTATTAGATTACAATTGGTAGTTAGTACCTAGGGTAGGTATAAAATGATTAACCCATAGATATTTTGGTTAACTGATTAAATTTTTAATTTAATAAATTAATCGATATTTTATTCTATTAATTTTTGATTAAAGATATTTAGAATTTTGAATAATTAGTTTAATCCAATTAATTTCAAATAATTAATTAAATTAATTAAATTAATTAAATTGATCATATAATAATATATATTACTTTATATGTATTTAAAAATATCCAATTTTGGAAAAGCTAGACTAATGTTGCTAATTAAATCTATTTAAAGGTTGCTAATTCATTGTAATTTTTGATAAATTTTCTATTTATAAGGTATTTATGAGATTGAGTAAAAAATATAGTATAAATTTTTTATTTTATTAGTTTTGATTAATCAGTTATTAACTGAACCAATTAAATATTATTTTGATTGTCTTAGTTCAGTTAAAGTTTATTAATCGATTAAATTATTATTTCTTTAGTTGGTTAAATGGTTAATGATATTATAAAATTTTTGATCAATTGGTTAACTGATTAACCGAATGTCCACACATATTAGTGTCAAGAGTTGACGTTTTATGTATACAGAAGTAGAATAGATATTTTATATTTGTATTTAATTTATTTAATTTTAGATATGATGGGTACAACATTTTGATATCTCCTTCTACCAAGTTCAAATATGTTTCTAATACTCTTTTACGAGGGAGTGACTAACAAAAATTATGTGTCATCTCAAAAACTAATCACATGGCAAACATTAATGGTGTATGTCTTCTAAGTGGGTTTGTGTATGATTTTTTTCTTACTTACATATGAAGCATAAGGATCAAATTTTTGTAATGCTTTTATTGATCAATGAAACAAGTAGCTTTGTTTATCCTCAATCTTCATATCTTATTATATTTATTTATGCCTTATTGTATGATGTCTTTGTTGTACCTTATGATTATGGTTACCTTGCTATGTATTACATGTGATTGTGTCATTCTTCGATGTGTATGCTACAGAAAACTATGTTAACTTAGATGTGGGAATCTCTTTTCATATACACAGGTTTAACTAGTTGGCTGGCTTGTTGAGTAGCATTCAAATATAAGCATTGCACAGGTTCACAAGAGAAGCATTGAGCTAGACTCGTGATACATGGTATTAAAGCTAAGACTAATACATGTTAAAAAAATTTCTATGGTTAAAGATAAAGATGCTAAGATTTCATATATTAAGGTGCTCAAATAATGAGTAGAGGAACTTGAAGGAATCTTGGTAAAAGTACATGATGAAAAACTAAGACAAGTGTGCTTTAAGGTGCTTAGGATATAATTGAAATCACTCAAAATTATGATAACTTGAGTAAATATTGGTGATAATGTGTTATCATCTAATTGTTGATTTGCTCTAGGCTATGGTAGCTTCTTAAAATTTTCTATGATGGTAGACTAATTACTTACTTCACTACCCTCATTTCATAATAGGCCAATAAAGCTTAAGACCTCCCATAATGAGGTATTTGTAGGTACCAATATTCTGGCTAGTGTAGAAGAGTGCCTAGTAAAGTAAAACTCATGTTATCTCGAATTGATCTTGAAAATCTTAAGAAGGAAGTCTTAGAAGGAAACAAAAGCTTTAAAGAAGTGATTATGGACTGAAGATGCCTAAACTGTGTACAAGTTGCTAAGGAACAAAGTGCAGGAACAAAAGGAGAAAATGAGTAATCAAGTTAATGATCTTGGCTTTGGATTGGGTATTAGAGGTGGATTAGCATATGAAAGATCCTTGATCCTAAGTTATTCAACGGTGCACAAGATTTTAAGGTTATTGATAATTTTTTATTTGATCTAGAATTATATTTCGAGGCCATAAAAATGGGTCAATTGAACCAAATGACACTATTTTTAAGGCAATTTTCAAAATGGTCATCGATTTTTGATTTTTTCTTTTCAATATCTGAACTTTATTTTTTTCATTGAGAGGTTTTCTGATGATTAAATGCATACGTGGCAAATCGGTGGAAGAATATTCCTTGAATATTCACCTCCATAGAATGCATGGAAGATTGATTACCACGTAATGAGATTATTTTGACATGTCAGTATGTTGGATCGATGATGTGGTAAATAATTTAAATTTTTAAAAATTTACAGCCTTTATTCATTTAATTATATTTACAGCGTGTTGGATCCTTTCTAAATCCCTAACTTCATTGTGTAAATCCCTAATTTAACTGTACAAACCCCTAAATTCATCTTCCTTAATGTTCTCCTTCTTCCACCATCTTCTCCACCTAAAACTATTGAAGTTTATGTAAATCCTTGTATGTAAATCTTTACCCTTGATTGAGAGCAAACTTGTCAAGTTGATTATTCTCGTTTAAATGGAACATGAAGTATATATTCTAAATTGTGGGTGTAATGAAGTGGCAGTGTTGAAGACGTCTTGGACAGACATGAATCTGGGGAGAAGATTTTTTGGTTGTCAAAGATACAGGGGAAATGCATCTTCATCTTTACTTCTTTTAAAAAAAATTTATATTGTAAAAGAAGGTCATGTAATTATTATCGGTTATGAGTAAATAGTATTAGAGATTTGAGAAATTAAAGCATTCTATGAAAAAATTCTTTTGGTAATTGCTGAGAAGATTGTAATGGGTTTATGAGTAAATGTGTAGATTGTAATTGTGTCTTATAAGCAAAAGCTTCTGTTTTATTATAGTTGTGCATAATTTGGATGTTTTATTATGGTTATGCTTTATTAATAGATAGTTTGTGATTGTGCTTTATTATGGTTGTGGTTTATTAGCAGATAAGTTTTTGGTTTATTAACATATAATATATGATGTATTAGTTTATAGTTTGTGCTTTATTAGCAGATAGTTTGTGCTTTGTTAGCATATAGTTTGTGTTTATATAAGATAGATGTTTTATTATGATTATGGTTGTTTATTGTTATTTTTCTATGATTATGCTGTATTATAAATGTTAAACTAATAATTTGTATTATGTATGTTAAATGAGTGGAGTTTATGATTTCTTTCAATGGTTTGATCCACTAATACCATATAGAGCAAGGCATGTCATTGTTGGGTTACTGTGAAGTGTGCAAAGGAATGATGAGCTGAATGAGGATAGAAATAACAATGCATCGATAAGGACCAAAATGAAGAAGGCAATTATTTTGCTAATTATGTTATGTGTTAGATTTATTTTAGGAAAATATAGTTGATGTTATTATGTAAATTAGGTAAACTCTATTTTGTTTGATAATATATTAATGTGAATGATAATGAACTGGATAGTGTTTTAGATGATGTAGCAGCTTGTACATGATTTTAAAAATTTTGTTATGAATGTATTAATATATTTACTGATATTGTGTAATCTTCATAGTATACATATTATGATGAAAAGGTTGTGATGAATGTGTTATAAATGGACATAATATATTAAGAAATATATTAACATTGACATTAGAAACATTCATAATATATTATGAAAATATCAAAATGTGTTTGTAAGAAGAACATAATTATGGAGGATTCAAAATTAACAAAAGATTCCTTTAGAAGAGGAAAAAGCTAAAAGCACATGTTCACATGTCATAAACAGGGACTATATGATAATTTAATATCCAAAACTACCCATGTCAACTTAAAATCTACCCATATATAATCAATATTACCCAAAATTCCCTTCTTTGTGAGAGCCAAAACCTGAGGGAACCCAAACTTTTCTCTTCCTCTTAAGAGTTTGCTTCTCTTCTTTCTTAACTCGAGATAAGGTTTGTGTAACCATAACTGCAAGGTCCAACTTAACTTTCTGAGAATCTGATCGAGTCAAAATAATAGTTGATTGGGAAGTAGCAGTAATATCAATAATAATAGATTTGGATAATCCAACAGTAGATATCAAAGCAACAGTAGTAGATTTCAGAGTAGCAGTAGTAGATGTCCAAGTAGCAGTAGCATATTTCAGAGTAGTAGCAGTAGTAGATGTCGAAGTAGCAGTAGATTTTGAAGCAGATTTCAAAGCAGCAGCAGCACCGAATCTTGGACTTGACCTAAGAGGAACAACAATAGTAGTAGATTTTAAAGCAACATATGTTGGTGATTTAACAACATCTTCTAGGTCATTCAAGCTTCACATTTTCTTTATATTGGTATCATCTGCTGGTGATTTAGCAACCTATTTGACATGTAAAACAACATAAAATAAAAGACAGAATCTATTAATATTCTATTAATAATAAATAATACATGATAAATAACTTACTTGTCTATTACACTTATCAGAGAAAGAATCTAGGCCTATATGATGTTCACTATGTTCAATATCATTAGAAGTATGGATTCTGGTACTTTCCAATTAAGGTTGGTCCATGGTTATTCCCTGTCATAGGAGAAATATAGGAAATCATATGTACAAATTATAATATAATCTGAAGTACAAAAATGGATTATAATACTTACATTTATTGTCTGATTTTACTGTGATCCATGATATTTTTTGTTATGGCCAACCTTATGACATATGGAACACTTCATAATCATGCCCTTCTTACTAAGCCTTCCCTTTTTTGTAGTAACTCGAATCTCATCAACCTCTAACTTCCTTGTCATAGTCTTCCTTCTCACTAAACTTAAAAGCTCTGATGCTTTCATTGGTTCCAAGTCACTCTTAGGCCACATATATCTTCCATTTGTAGGGTTTAGAACATAGCTATAAATTTTCAAGTAAATAGAAACTTCATAGCACTGATCTATGTAACTCTCAGGCTCATCATTGTCATAATAGATAGCAGCAACTGCATGTACGCAAGGAATTCTAGTTAACTGCCACCTTCTACAAGTGCATTATCATTTTACTTTATTGATGATAAACTGTCCATTACATTCAACCACCTCATATGTATCAGACCCTGACCTTTCAGCTTTATAAAGCCAACAAGCTTGTTTGGCCTTCTCCAACTTTCCTATTATCTTAGGGCAATATTTAGTTTTGCACTTCTTCCTTGCATCCCTTTTCCTATGAATCCTTTTCATTAGCTACATCCTAATAATCTCATTCATTTTGATAATCCTTTTTGTCGTAGCTATCAATATAGTACTATTGAAGCATTCACATAGATTATTAAGAAGCATGTCACACTTGAAATCTTCTTTAAAATGGGACCTACACCAATGGTTGGGGTTAATATTCTTAAGATAATCATAAGCACCTTCATTCATGGCAGCTAATTTTTCTATACCCTCACTGAAACCAATAATATAACTAGCCTTGGCCATACTCCATAATTGATCCTTTAGCTCTTTTCCTCTATATTTTTGCTTAAAATTTGAGTGAATATGCCTAACACAAAATCTATGTTCTAAATTTGGAAATAACATTTCTATGGTAGGTATCAAACCCTGTTTCAATCAAATAACATTAAAATCAAGAAGTCAATATACATGCATTAATCATAAATAACATAATAATTACATGGATAAGAATTAAACATTACCAAGTACCTTTTATCTATCACTCATGAAAGCTCAATGATTATTGTTTTGTATCTCTAAATCCTCAGCTTAAAGTTGTAAGAACCATGCCCAATTCTCTTTGTTTTCTCTGCGTACTACAACCCATGCTGCTGGGTAAATGCAGTTATTTGCATCAATAACTACTACCAAAAGCAGCTGCCCCCTCCCATACAATCCCTTTAAGAAGCATCCGTCAATGGAAATTATTAACATACATCCCTCCTTAAACCCTTCTTTCAATGGTGCTAAACAAACATACATGCTTTGAAACACCCCCTCATCACACCTGAATTTTATGGTAGATCAAGAATGACTCCTTAAAAGTTCTAACCTATAATCTTACAGCCTCCCAATTTGCTCTTCCTCATCACCATCTATCATTATCAATACTATAGACTTAGCATGCCATGCTTTCACCTTGCTAATTTGCACTTGTTCACTCTTCTTAACAGCTTCAATAATACCATCTAAATTCCATGAAGTATCAGCTCAAAATTGCTCTAGGTACGTCTCTGCAATCCACTTAGCATTGACATGCCTTATGTTATAGCCCCTAACACAATCATGTTGAAGATTCCCTGCCTTGAGTTAAACCGTGCACTTATCAATATTCATTAAAGATGTCCATAGATAGAAAGGACAACCTTTTTTGCAGAATTCCTTGCATCGTGTTTTACTATTTGGTCGAAAGTTCAACTCATACATATTCTTTATACCATAATTTCTCATTGCTTCCTTAAACTGGCTAAAGCTTCTAAATTTCATTCCTATCTTAAAAGTTGGATTTCTCATATCCATCTCTTCATCAAATTCAGGGAACTTTGACTTCTTTACCTTCAATCCATCCTCATCACTTTCTGAACATGAAAGAAACTGATTTGAAGCTTTATAAGATTACTCATTTGAACTATCCCCCTCAACAATTATCTCACTCATTTCCCTCATATCTCTTTCAATGCTTATATCTACATATTGTTCAAACACCAAGTCATCATTTGCTTTATCCTCATTCCTATTAAAACTGTAATCAGAGTCATATAAGTCACTATCTTATGTATCAGCTGCTTCTGCACCACTAACTCTTACATTAGTTGCTTCTCCATCAGCTACTTCAACATCAGATGCATCAACATCACCTATTCTTGCATTAATTGCTTCTACATCATGTCCTTTTACATCTGCTTCTACATCAGTTACTTCAACTTCAACATCACCAACTCCTACATTAGTTGCTTCTCCATCAGCAACTTTAGCATCACCTATTCTTGCATTAGCAACTTTAGTATCATATATCCCTGCATCAGCAACTTCAACATCACCTACATCAACTCTTACATCAGCTCCTTCTACATCATCTCCTTCTACATCCATTGCTTTAGCTTCTACATTAATCAGATTCACCTCACCTTGATTGTTCACATCATTCACCCTAACCTTAACATAAACATCAATAATCCTTGATTCACCAACAGCTAAAGCCATATTCAATGCATTAGAGTCACTTATTATCTTAACAATGCTATCACTACTTTTCCCAATCGATCAAAACCAGAACAATGTTCCTGTTTCATTTAACCCTAATTCCTTTGTCATGTTTTTTATCTCAATTTTTGAAATTCTATCTGTAGGACACCAATCAATAAAACCCAATACTCTATTCTCCATTCTCTTTACGCAATCAACTCCAACATAATGCATTCAAATGGTAAAATATTCAAAATATTTAGCTGCAAAAATAACCAAACAAAATAAATGCATGTCAAAAGAAAATAAAAGCAAATGCATGTCAATCTAAATCCAAACCGAACATTCCAATAAAGTAAATGCATGTCAAAACTGATTAAAACCAAATACTTGCAATATTTTGGAGGTAATTTATCCGCTTCTCTTACATTCCAATCCGTACCCATCATGATTTGATTCCTTCAAGAATTCTTCCTCCCAATATTTTTCAAATTCTTCTCAAACCTCAATTGACAAAAGCCAAACACTTTATTTTCAAAGCAGTCTCTTTTTTTTTATTTGTTTAGGGTTAGGCTTTATCTGTAAATCCATTTTTGTTTCTACTCGTTTAGGGTTTAGGTTAAAATTGAATAGTGTTGGTAAGTGTAAAACTAATTTAGGTTTATTTAATTATATTCTATTTTTAAAAATTATTTACCATGTCATCGATCCATGCTGACATGTCAAAATAATCTCATTACGTGGCAATCAACCTTCCATGTATACTATAGAGGTAACTTTTTGACCAATATTGTTCCATTGATTTACCACGTATGCATTAAATTATAAAGAAAACCTCCTGGTGAAAAAAATTGAAGTTCAGGTATTTAAAAGAAAAAAATTGAAAATTGATGACCATTTTGAAAACCTACCTAAAAACAGCTTCAGATAAATATAAATTATTGCTCATGCATATATATTGAAGTGAGGATACAAAACTATAATGGAGGCCTAAGAAGAAACAAATACGTGAGGAGAAGTTCATCATTAGCACTTAAGAAACTTTTAAAAAGGATTTAAAACCTAATTCTATCTTGAGAATGTAGCATACAATACAAGGCATTAGTTAATTGAACTGAGATATACTTCTTTTATCGAAGAATATGTTAGAAGCTTCTCGACCTTGATCTTTGATACCACCAATATGGTTGAAGCTGATAAGATCTATCAGTTTTTGGAAGGATTAAAACCTTGGGCTAAGAATGAGTTACAATAATAAAGAGTGAAACTCTTATTATGATTATCATTATTCTGAAGAGTTTAGATGACTACGCAAATAACTCCTTAAAGCAAAATTTTTCATTTATCAAAGCTAATAAGAGTTATGGGAACAAGTGGAATAAGCACTTTAGATGGAATCTAGAGAAGGGTACTGAAAATCATATGCATGGAAGCTACAAACATAGGATATAAGGAGTTCAACTCCAAAAAAATCGTTGAGCATTAAGTGCTTTCCCTACAATGGGCTATATAGGGTTGTTGAATATCCTTATAAGAGTGCTTTGAGTGCATTGAGAACTCTTAATGGGAAAAAAGAACATAAAAATTGATGATGTAGAAGAAAACCATAATGAAGCTATAATTGTTAGGGCTCTTCAATTCTTGGGAGCTCTAAAAGGCAAAGTATAATGAATAATACTTCCATAAAGAGGGGATTAATGTATGTTAATTTTTTTATTAATGGGAAATCCACCATAATGTTGATAAAGACGGGTGTGACAGATAATTTCCTAGCAAACTCATTAGCTCCTTGGTTAAAACTACAAGTACAAAAGGATACAAGAAAGTTGAAAGTCATGATTTTAAAAGTAGTTAAGATAATAGAGGTTGCACATAAGGTCATATAATGAGTGGACCTTGGATAGGAAAGGTAGACTTCACTATGGTATCTATGGATGATTTTGATATTGTGTTAGACATGGACTTTTTGAAGACGAGCTGAGCTATGCTAGTTCTAGTGATAAACTATTCATTGTTAATAAGGGAGTGACCTTATGTTATCCCAATGATGTTAAGTGCAATATGTGAAAACAAGATGTTTTTAGTTTTGTAGATTAAGAAGAGGGTAAAATGTAGGAAGTTTTGATGTTGAGGGAGATGAAGGAGGAACTAGAATGCCTATTAGGGATTAAAGAGGTGGTAGTAGATGTTAGACCCATGATTTTGATGTGTGTGTAATGTGTAAGTCAATTTAAGTTATTTGCAATTTCAAGTAAGTTTTCTATGTGTGGTACGGGCGTACCATGTTTGGTACAGGCATACCATCTGTATTTGTTGTGTGGTATGGTCATACGGTTAAACGTACCAAGCTGCTTTTAATTTAATGTGTTTAGTACGAGCATACCATTGGTTGGTATGGGTGTATCATTGCTCGTAGGAATTTTGTTTATCAGGAAACTTTTTTGGTATAGGTGTACCATTGGTTGGTACGGCCATACCATTGCTCGCAGGAATTTTGTTTATCCCAAAAAAGGAGATGGTTGGAAGAAAGGAGAAAAGGAGAAATATTCCTTTAGGCAGACCATGATCAAATTCTTAAGGCACATTATTAATCAAGGTTATATTCGTATGGACCAAAATAAAGTGAAAGCAATACGAGATTGAAAGATCGTTACATTCATAATTGAGGTACGATCATTTTTGGGATTAACAAACTATTATAAGTGATTTATCTAAAGGTCCTCCTAACTATCCTTCCCTTGGCTAAGCTATGGAAGAAAGGAAATGGTTGGAAGTGGGTCAATAGGTGTTAAGAGGTGTTTGAGAATTTGAAAGAAGTGGTTGTAAGTGACCCTAACTATAACTACCCAACATATTGAAGCCTTTCAAAGGATAGATAAATGCCTCTGACTTTCCCTGGGAGGAGTGTTGATGCAAGATGGGTACTTGATAACTTTTAAGAGTTGCAAGTTGAGCAAAGCTAAGAGGAGCTACTTAGCTCATGAAAAGGAATTATTAAGGGTGATTCATTATTTATAGGTTTAATGTTATTATATATTAGGTGCTAAATTTATGATGAAGACAGATAACACCACAGTGAGCTACTTCCTTACTTAGTTTAATGCAAGAAACTTTTGGTAAAGTTTGACTTCCAACTATAGTATAATTTAAGGAGGGTAAATCGAGTGGTGGATGCACTAAGTAGGAAAGTAGAGCTAGAAGTTATGAAATAACTTGTTCATTTATCATTTAGTCAGGTGAAGACATCTCTACAAGATTAGATAAGGGAAAGTTTGATTAGAGATCCCTAAGCAATAGCCTTGATGAATTTGGTGAAGCAATGGAAGATGAGATAATTCTATATAGAAGATGAGCTGTTGATGACAAGGCTACATCATTTATATATGTCATAAATAGAGAATTTGAGGAAAATATTGATACAAGAATGTCATGATACATTATGGGCGGGCCACCCAAGGTGGCATTGAACACAAGCCCTTTTGACATGAAACTTTTATTAGCTAAAGATGGAGAAGGATGTCAAGGTGTACATGAAAACATGCTTAATTTTCCAGTATGATAAAGTAGTGAGATAAAAGATAATAAGATTGTTAGAACCTATATCGGTACTAAGTTGATCATAAGAAAGTGTATCTCCAGACTTCATCACTTGTCTACCTCGAGTGGTGAGTTTGATTCTATCTTAGTGGTGGTGGATAGATTTTCTAAGTATGCTACCTTTATTTCCATATCTAATGTTGCAAGTTTAAGGATACAACTAAAACATTTTTTAAACATGTGGTGAAATATTAAGAAGTCTCAAAGAGCCATTATCAATAATCGAGATTGGCCAATTCTTAAGCAAATTTTAGGCAGAAATATTCCAACTATTAGGGTCTAGGTTAGATATGCTAGCAAACTTTCACATATAAACTAATAGATAAATGGAGAGATTCAATAACATGCTAAAGGAGTACTTGAGACACTCTATGAATTCCAGTCACACCAATTAAGTATCTCTTCTTGATATAAGTCAATTTTACTTTAATTTATAAAAATGTTTTACTTCTAACAACACTCCTTTTGAGATTATTACAAGGTAACAACCTTTATTTTCATACTTTATTGATGCCACCTATATAGGGAAGAATCCAAAAGCATTCCATTTTACCAAGGAGTGGAGGAAAAATAAGGAGATTGCAAAGGTGCATCTAAAAAAAGCATCATAGAAGATAAAATAACATGCAAATTTCAAATGATGACCTATATAATTTGATGTAGGAGATAAAGTGATAGTGCAATTACATCCTGAACAAGTTCATCCAAAGAACAAAGATAGATAATTGATGTTAAAGTACGAAGGACTAGTACCAATAATTGCTAAAGTCGACGCATTCACTTACAAGTTACAACTGCAAAAGTGGATGAAGGTACACCTAGTGTTTCATATGAGTTTACTGTGCTCATATCATGCTGACAAGGAGGTTGATGCTTACAATCAACTTACTAGATCAATTATCATGAAGATGAAGATGAAGTCAATAATCAAGGAGATGGAGTAGATTTTGATGGTTCGAACAACATTCACTAGCAAAGGAACTATATGGAGTATTTAATGAAGTGTAAAGATCAACTAAAAGAGGAGACTAGCTAAGACAGAGAACGATCTTTAGGTGTTTAAAGACAAGATTGATGAGTTTTGAAGAGGACAGTTGATAAGATTGTAAACCAATTGAGTGAGGAAGAGTGTCAAGGGTTAAGGTTTTACCTACACAAGAGTAAAATAAATATTTTCTATTTATATTTTATTTATTAATTTTTGGGCTATGATAGGTGAAACACTTTGATGTCTCCTTTTAGTATGTCTAACTATGCTTTTAATGCTCTTTAAAATGGGGTGTCTAGTGGAATTTATATGTCACCTTGAAAATTAGTCACATGATAAACATTATTAGTGCTTGTCTTCAAAGTAGGTTTGTATAGAATTTTCCTCATTACCTACACATGGAGTATAAGAATTAAATCGTTGTAATGTTTTGCTAATCAATAAAATAAATAATCATGTTTATCCTCAATCCTTATGTCCCATTTTATGTATTTATATCTTATCATGTGATGTTTATGTTGTATCTTATGATTCTTGTCATGTTGTATCTTACTATGTATTGTATCATGGTTCATTGGACATGTTATTTACAATTGCACCGACTCAGATGTGAGAATTAACCCTTTTCATATATGTAGGCTTAACTAGCTGACTAATTTATTAAAACAGCTTCTGAACACAAAGTGTCATATAGGTTCATAAGAGAGGTATTGAGCTAAACTCATGATAATTAGTATCACAAAATAAATAAAATTTAATTAATTATAATCATTAAAATAAAATAATAAATATCTAATTATTTAGAATTAACATTAAATATCTAAAAATGTAAATTAATCTTTAAATGTTAATGATTTAATATTTTTTAAAAAAAATTTTCATATTAACTATAATTAATTAAATTAATTTTAATTTTAAATACGTTTTATTTTTATGAATCATGGAAATGTTAATTATCTTAATTTTAATTGGAAATAATTACTAATTTTATTATTTTTCAAGAAAGATAAAAGCATTCAAAAAGAAAATCTAATCAGCTAGCAACTATTAAGAAAAATTTCAATCAAAAGTAGAGTAAATCATCATCTTCTGTGTTTTTTTATTTTAATGTTATTTATCATTTTATAATTTCTTGTATTTTTATCATGAGATAAAGCCTTTTTTAATTATTTTTTTTATATTTGTTTACTTTTATAGTGAATGTGTGGTTTACTGATCTATTTCACTTTTTTAAAAAGTCATATTTTATATTACATGTAATTTTCTAGTAATTTTTAGTAACTTAGCAAATATCTGTTTGATTATAGTAAATTTTGATCCTAGCTACATTTTAGAATGTTACCAAATAACACAAAACACATGATGGTATGAGATTGATTAAATATTAACCTCATATTAAAGTTTTAAAATCAATTAAATCTATACCTTAGTTCAACCTATTTTTGAACTAATGACGTGAGATCAAGTAGAATGAGGTAATACAATTTTAAGATAACATTTTTTTATTATATTTTTCCTTTAAAATTGATATAATAATAAAATTAAAAATGAAATTATTATAATTTATCAATTTTTATAAATTTTCACAAACTCGCATATTATAAAATATTTAGTGTGTATTACTCATTAGAACGAGAAACCAATTATAAAGTTGAAAAAGTTTAAATTGAAAGTTGCAATTTTAAATTTCCAACTAATTATTTAGTAGGTAATTTTTATTTTTATTTTAATTAAATACAAATGCTTGAAAATTATTTATCCAATAATTTTTTACTTGTTTTTTACAATATTTTATTCTCATTTTAATGGTCATTTTAAAGTTTAATACAATAATTAAGACTATCATTTAAAACTTAATAATTTTTTAAAATATCTTTTTTTACTTCAAAATACAAGTCTTCTAAAATATCTTTTTTTACTTCAAAATATAAGTCTTCTAACTTTAAAAATTTTCATATAGATAAGGAATGGTATTATTTAAAATTTTAAAAATTGTATATATAATTAAAGATAGATTAAAATTAAAAAATATAAAATTAAAAATGAATTTGAAAATTACAGGTGACAAATATTGTGAATCAATATTTTTTTTCAATATGATATTTAAAATAAGATAGATGGAATAATAAATATAACAATTTTGTTTTGTGAAACTAATAATTTATCATGTTGCCTACATTAAATTTAAATTAAACCTTCATAAAATGTATATTAAATTAAATATTTATTAAATCTTAAAAGATGATAATTTTATGAATATTTCATAAAATGTGTTATTTTTATAATTTTCTAGAAATATGAAAATTTTTTAAAAATTTTCAAAAATAAAAATTATGAGATAAATAATTTTCAAACAATTATACTTAATTATACTTAAAATAAAATTACCTGCTAAATAATTTTCAACCAACCAATTGTTATTAATTTTATAACCCTAAATAACCATCCTATTTTTAATTTAATAATTAAAATTTTAATTTTCATATAATTCTTAAATTGTGTTTGAGAATAGTATTTGTGAAAAATTTTAGTATTTTAATTTGATCAAAATACTTTTTTTAAAAAAATTATATTGTTTAGTAATTTCTAAAATAAATTAATAGTTAAATGTTAATGAATAAATTGTTACAAAAAATTAATAGTTTTAACTTTTTTAAACATTTTAAATTCAAAAATTAATTTAAACATTATTATTATCAAAAAAATAATATATATAAAAATAAGTATTAATAACTAATAATTACTAAAATTATTAATTATTACTATAATTATTAATTTTATCAAAAAAAATCTTAATTACAAAATCAAATAAATAACTAATTGTTCTAACTTACATTTTTTGGATCATAATTGTGCAATGTTTCATAACACACTTCAAAAAGTTATATTTATTTAAGATTTTGGTATAACTAAAATCATAAATCAAAATATTATATTTAATCATGTGAGCACGTGTGAGTTGTTAGTGATGGTCATGTCAACTTTCGGTTGTAAAAGAATTGTTGATTTTACAAGTGAGAATGTCTAGTAATTTGATACTTTTAGTGGTTTATTTTATAAAAAAAAAATACATTATCCATAAAAACACTTCCCATTTGGTATTAATTTCATCTTTCATCCAAAGAAACTAAACATGGTTCCAAAGTTAAGTTAAAAGTGAGTTTCTTGCTTGTCATCTAATCATAATTAAAATTATGTGTGCTGGTGGCAGTTCCATCCCCACTTCCGACATAAACAACTAGAAAAATGAAGTGTGCAAGTAGACTTGTAATCAAGACTGGCGCAAGACGGAACTAGGGGAAAAGTGTGCTTCAGCCTTCAGGAAAATAGAAATTTTCCATTCAAAGCTTTTTTCTTTATTTATGATAAAATAAAATAAAATCAGATCATGATGGTTCAGACAAGTCGCCGAAAGTTGTGCTGGGAAGTTCCAATGGTAGACTGTGCCTAACCTTTGTATACTCAGTAGTTGTTTTATGCCGTTCCAACAGACTGATTTATTGACTAATCAAGCAATGTTAGGCAATTGAAAAGCTCTGCAGCGGTGAGACTTTCCAGGGACTCTTTTCTTGATACCAAAAGGTGATTCTCTCATCCCAAGGGCCCCACATCCGAGCCTGAACAGTTGTGGAGGGATAAATCTGATACAGCTCTGTTATTCGTATCGAGTTGAATACAACTTTTGTAAATGACAGGATTTTCCATAATTCTGATACAATCTCATAGATATCGGACAGGAAGGGGGGAAAAAGCTGCCGCTTCATGTTCCAAACCTGTGTCAATTGTCGAGAACAAATCTTCTACGGTTCCAAAATCCAACAGTAAGAAAATCTTTTAATGGATTATGTAAAAAACAAACAGATTTGGCGAAGTGCCGTCTAACTTGCCAAGCAAGAATGGTGGAATGCTTACAAAAATAATCACTTGGTTTCCAGGTATTGGACAAAGCATCAATAAATACTGATCTTCTGGCACTATGTACTGATTGAGGGATCAGAATTCAGGATTTTCCAAAAAAATAATGAACAAAACAACCAAACACAATGTATTCTATAAGGTTGATCACAAGAAATTAATAATACAGGAAAACAATGACCACCACCCTCCAAGCATGGTTGTTTCTTCCATGTCGAACCGCCAACTCAAGGGAAGTCTCAGGAAAATATCTTGAAAAAACACCTCATTAATGAAGCTGTTATCTTCCTTCCATTTTCATCACCTCGTGTTGACTTCATTGTATTATTGCTTCTTGCCAATTTGCTACTTGATATCAATGTCTTTGACGAGCAAAACCTGGCTGCATGATGTAATTGACGATGTGTGGTCCAAAAAGGAACACAAACCAGAAAAATGGAGATGCACGCTGCATCAGTTGCAGAAAGAGAAAACTCATATACATAAAGATGTTTATTCTTCCCAATGGACATGATTAGTTTTGTTGGATCATTTTCTTATTGCTACAATTTTTTATCGAGTTTGAACTGCCCTACGAATTTGCATTTTTTTTTACCATGTAGAAGAAAACAAGTAATTACCATACCTGAAGAAGCATGGAGGGGGCAGCTGCAGGCTCCGCAAGAACATGACTTTTAGTTTTTCTGGCATTTAATGTAGCCGCAGATGGACTGTTAGCTGCTGTAATGTCCCAAAAGCTTCGCTTCTTTGCAGTTATTACCGGTGATCGAAAACGATGACTTGGACTCTTCAATTCACCAAGGTTTGATGATTCCTTTGGTCTCAAGCTAGCCCTGGTGACCATCCTTTTTGCTCCAGAAACTCCTGACGGCTCGTCACTCTTTCGAGAAAGCTCACGAATTTTATCATCTTTCTGCTTTAGCTGTAAAACATGATCTTTTTTCATTCTCTCAATTTCTGCCTCTAAGTCCTTGACAGTTCGCTGAAGTTGTCTAACTACTTCATCAGTTCCCCTTTTCCTGGATTCTGGTGTGAAACAGTTCCCACCTAAAAACGCAGGTCTGGTTCTCGGTTTCTCAGTGGGTTTGGCATTAGATGGAGGAGTAGATAATAGGGACGAAACTGATGAAGGTGTTGGAGAAGCATTTGCAGCTAGGGATTGTGCTTGGAGAGTAAGCAGCTTTTGTTGCTGACGAGCAAATTGTGAACGTAATTCACGATTCTCTTTCTGCAGTTCAAGCAACAGCTTTGCCTGATCAGCTTCTGATTCTGGTAGCTGCTGTTGCATTTCCAAGTTTGCCTCACATGCCTGCAGCTGAAGAGAATTGTTAAATAAACTATCAACAGCTTGATTACTTGGCAATGACAAAAAAAATGAAGACGAAACGCCAACTATCATGCCATAAATTATCACATTATCAAAATCTGTGCAATGAAACCTAATGGTCCTAAATGGATGAAGGATAAAAGGATGACCTTGGTTCTGATTTCCTTGGCTCGATCAGCCCAATGCAAGGTGTTTTGAGTTTCACCGAACGAGAGATTGCTCGGACCAATATTTGCTATCATCGCAGTGTAGCAAGCTCCTCCTAGAGAATCCTTGAGGAGTTGAGTAAGCTTTGAGTTTCTGTAGGGTATGTGTTTTTTACCCTCAACAAGAGCATTGATGCAGCTGCTTAACGCAAGTAGTGACCGATTAATGTTGGCACCTTCAAGTGATCTAAGTGTTCTTTGATCAGTTGCTAGAGCTCTCTCTGATCCAGCAAGATCAATCAGTGACAGCTTGCCTGTTCTATTGACAACATTCTTTGAATCATCTTTTACGCGATATTCAACAACCACCTGATCGAAGCATAAAGATCTTCTAAGACGAAGATGATACAAAAATTTTCTCACATGAAATTATTGTGTAAGAGGATTACCTGCAGGATAGCATGTGATCGTGAAGAGGTCTCGTTGGCGCGAGTTGGTTCAGTTGTTCTGTTCTGGTTTCCTCTTTGAAGCAATGCCATTACCTGCACAGCATGGACGACAGTATAAGCCATGTCCTAAAGAAGCCATCACGAAACATCAAAATTTCTCAATGATGTAAGTAGCACATTACTTCATCTGTAGAATAAGCTCTGTACTGAGTGAGGCCTGCGGCTATAATTCCCTGGAAGAATGGAATAATGTCATTCATTTATATATTAAATCTGTAAAAAGAACTAACATAAACTCATAATCCTTCATGTCATCTTCCAATTCCTAAAGGTCATCACTGTGGAAGATTGACATGATCCATGGCAGCATTTCTTATGCACAAAAATAATAAGGAATTGAATGATTTTTGAAGATACAAATTGGCATATCATGGAGACTGTTTATTACTGTTCCAGGTAAGATTGAGGTAATAGAAGGAAGGAAGACCTGTTTATCTTCTCTAAGCACCAGAGGCCTTGAAGGAGAAAGTAAATCTCTCACAGTTTCATTGTAAACCTCAAGATATGAAAGATGAACCACATGATTTCCATCAAAGCTTCTCTGTCTAATCTTGGTAAAAAGATCCTTTATTGCCAAAACCATGACGCCAGGATTCTCCACCGTCCCAAGCATTGTATATGTTTTTCCAGAACCTGTGGCGCCATAGCAGAATACTGATCCATTCCTTCCTTGCAACACTGCTTCCACAAGCTCTGCTGTCCTGAAATTGATCGAGAAACATTTTTGGCTAAAATATCAAGAATCGGATGGTACTTCAACTTAAAAATCTTTTGATTACGAACCCATTGGCGCAAAAATTATATTGGAATTCAAAACAGCATGTAGCTACAGGTTTCCCAACAGTAAGATTTGATCTTCAATTAGGTTGCTCGCATCATATGCAGCAGAGACGGAAGAGATTCATGTTACTAAATCATTAATAAACAGAGAGCCCATATCTTCCATGGAACCATTAGATTCATAACATTATTTCTTTAGAACAGCGTTTTTTTTAGCAAACAAACACATTAGCATCAAATGTAAATTAAAGCAAACACATAATTAAGCATGCAGTTTCAGCTGTTAGGACAGGGACCTGTACAGTTCAAAGAGACTCCGTATAAAGCAATGTCAAGTTTCAGCAACATTTGCAGGAACTGTAAATTCAAGCACTCACGTGGTAGAGTAAACTTCTTGTTGAGAAGTAGAATCAGGAAATGAAGCATCAAACGTGAAATGCCGTCCGCGAAGTCTCTTCAATCTAAGATAGTCATTCTCATGAGCAAACTCGGTCAAATAAACATCTTTTCTATTCACAATCCTAACACAGCATCGCATACCAGCCTCTCTTTCCTTCATGGACATTGGCCTTAGTCTCACGAACACCGAAATTCTGTTTCCGCCAACATCAATTTTCTCAGAAAGAGCTTCCAATTTCTCCACTTCTTGAGCATTTTTCATACGGAGAAACCCTCTTGGTTCGGTTTGTGCCACTGAACCTCCCATTGAAAGCTTTCTTGCAACCGTATTAGAAACATTAGCCTTTCTTGAGCATGTAGAGAACCCGATAACACGATCTGCACCCATCACGAAATTCTCTTTAGCATCGTCAGCGGGTGGTTCTGGCAACACAAATGTTTTAGTAATGATAGTGTTAGGCTTTGCATTAGGCAATGTAGACACTGAAAGCTTAGTATTCTCCCTCATTACGTTTTCTTCCTCCGATTCTTTAATTTCTTTAAATGAATTATCTTTTTTCTTGCAAGAACTGAGAAGGTCCACACTTGGATGTGTCGAGAATCGCTTATCTTCAGGTTTAGGAGACTGGCTCCTATAAGCTAATGAAGCTTTCTTTTGTTGCTCATATAAGAGAGTTAAAGCTTTCATCTTTTCTTTCAAGCCGTGATGTGGGTTTCTATATTGAACATTGTTGTTGCGGGTAGGTTCTTGATCTGATTTTGCCTTCGTTTTTGAATCTGGGTTTGTGCCACTTTCTCCCTGGCTGCTGCTCTGAGACCTAGTTGACACTGGCATTCTATTCTTTTCTTGCTATCTAGACATATACCCAGGTGGTGTTTTCTCCGACCCAATTCAAGAAGCTACTCAAAGTGCAAGAAAGTTCAGAAATTTTCTTGGAAAGTGAAAGAATTGATGAAGTAGGGAACTGGTTGCAGCTGAAAGGAGCAAGAAAATTGGGAAGAGGGGAAAGATCAAGATTTTGCAACTTTACAATATTAAGTTTAAGGTGAATCCGATCTGTTGATTTGTACGCAGATCGGACGGTCACTATTCAGCCGGGAAGATCACAGTTTGAAGTGAAAAGCTAATGTCAGTACTCTTTTTGCTTCTTACACTCTACTTGAAATGAACGTTTTGAAAAAGTGAACCAATGTTTGATTTGGATTACCAGAGAAAAGTACTTTAAGAAATGATTTCTTTAAATTATCAATTTTTATTTTCTGTTAAAATAATCTTATTTAATATTTTGAAAAAAATTAAATTATGCTATTTCGGAGCTACAATTATTGTATAAAAATAAAATAAAAATTTGAACACGAATTGGAGTGGAAGTAGTGGAAACTGGAGTGATGCTAAGGTCTAATATTTGAAATGAGATTGATGGTAACGGTCAAAATGCTGTCAAAACCCCAAACGGTTAGGTGCTTGGACAGACATGGGGCCCACTGGATTATATCCTTTAATAATTCGAATAATTAAAGTAAAATCTTTTTTCGAAGCGAAAAAAAAAGGGGGAAGAAGGTTTTATTGTTATAGAGTGGGGCGATATCTCACTGTACAATAATGAGACTTGTCTCTAATTACCGTTTGATGCCATAATCATCCCATGATTTAGATCAATAGTGAATATCATGTGATTATGAATGGTTCATTTGATTTTAATCCAAATCAATAAATCAAATGTGGTGATTTGGAACATTAAATGAAAATAAATAAATGGATGCCTATTTTCTTATTAAAATTATAAAGTAATAATTTTTAAATTTTAATAATAATTAAAAGTGAATATCTTGATTTTTTTAAATAAAGAAGTATGAGTTTGATGGTCTTAGATTTTGCTTTACTTTCACTAAATAAACGGGGGAGGGTTCACAAGAGATTAATGATGATCACAGTCTTTTTTTTATATATATAATCATTATTAGATTCCTTCTTTTTTTTTTTTGTCTAATTTTAAAGTTTCTATTATTTGTGTTTGTTATGTGTAATTGTTAGTTAATTGTATCATCTATTAATTGTTTAGTTTATATTTAAATTAAATCTAAATAAAGTTTCTTTTTTTAATACACAATATTTCTCTTTGATTAAAAACACTTCCATTAGCTTTTTGGTTTATTTCTTTTAACTTTTGAAAACATGATAACTGTTTCTTTGCTTCTTACACTTTTATCTTATGTTTCTTGATTAAACAATTGGGCTATTCTAACTTAAAAGTTACGTAATTTCAATATAAATATTATATTATATATTATTTTGAAATAAATTAATAAAAAATTAATTTCTATAATAAAATTATATAAAGAAAATTTTATTTATGATTATTTTTATAATTATAAAATATTTATTAAAATTATAAAATATTTATTATTATTAATATATAACTCAAGTTTTTCAAATTTATATAATAAAAATTAAACAATATACAATTGATAGAGCATATCACTCTTAAATTTTTAACTAATATATAAGAAGGAATCTAAATAAGTAAAATGATGGTTTTATCATTTTTTAAATTTATTTTAAAATTAATTTTAACTTTATTTTAATTATATAATAATAACAATTTTAATATATGATAACCATGATTTTTATCTATATTTTCCTCCTTATTATAATATCTTTTTAAGTATTATTTTCATGTTTTTCCTTTCAAAAATAAGCATATAATATAGTATTTCATGCATTATTCACATTCTCATGCATCATACTCATATATTATATACTTAGCATAATTTCATACATATTTTGCATAATTTTCATGATATGTCATATAGTTTAGGAATTAGCTCATTTCAGATAAACTTATATGCATTTAGTAAGTTTCTAAGGTACTATTTTGCATTTGAATCATAGTTCTAGGTTTTAGAAGTTTAGTGTTCCCATTCAAGCTTAGAAAATTAGGTTTTAATGACCCTGTCAAGTCATCCACGAGTCATGGATAGCATCCACGAGTCATGTATGACTTGACCATTTAATTTCTTATACATTTTCATTCCATGCAAGCCATCCACGAGTCATAGATGGCATCCATGACTCATGTACCATTCGTCCTCCTTTAATTCTTCATCTTTTCAGTCGTTTCAAAAGCTACATGACTCATGTAGCATTTATACGACTCGTATGATGTATTTAAGTCATGTTTTCCTTCTTTTTCTAGCCCTAGGATCATAATAATTAGAGGACTATGATGTATTTAGACTTTAAACAGTTGTGGGAGTCTTTTAGTTATTAAGAATGGAGGGGATTCATTCAATTGATGGATGCAGAGAGCACTATGAGAGTTTAGGGTAGAATTAAGGTTTTTAGGGGAGGAGAAGGGAAAAACTAACATTCTTGCATTGTAAATCTTGCTAATCTTCTTTTGTATCTATACTTGATAGTTCTTCATCAAGACATTAAGAAGAGCAACCGAATTGGGCGGAAAGGAAGAGTTGAAGCAGAGTAGCAGCAGATTGTTCTAGTTTCTCTTTACTTCCATCTCCTTCTATTTAGTTTTGAATAAGTTTATGGTTGTATTTTCTTCATACTTCATGTCCTTTTACTTTATTTATTTTTCAGTATGATTTGATAGTAGTTTGTAGGAATTGGATAATATGTTGAACATAATTATTTTCTTTCTATTATGAATCTATCTACCTCTTTTATGTTCTTGAGTTGTGATTTATGTTAATGATATTTGATTGTTAGAACGTGCCTTTTTAACATGAAAACATTGAACTAGTTCTGTTAATCACTTTGAAAGAAGATTTAACTTAATCAAATGAATTTAGGAACACCGAACGATGATTGCATAGACATAGGAGTTAATTAATTTGAAGGCATAAAGTGTAGTAAATGAATTTAATCGTTGAAATTAATCTTAACAGTCACAAAATTAGGGTGTTAGCTTAGTTTTAGTAGGTAAATGTTCTTTTGAAAGAAAGATCTTTATATTAAAATACTGCTTTCAAGTTGGTAATTGAATTAATAATGGAAGGTTTAATCTTTATTTATCATCGTTCAACCCTATGTTTAATTATATTATATATTTTTTGGTAGTTGGTTAGTGCTTTTAGTTAATTAAATTAGCTATAATGTTGAATTGCCTAGATAATCGATAAAATCAATAGCTACTATTTAGCTGCTCTTGGTCCCAGTGAACAATATTCTTATACTGCAGTTGCAACCCATATTCTTACGGTGGTGTAATTACAATTTAAAAATTATAAATTTAAAACTTGTTGAAATATTATGCATGTGAAATTAACACTATTTATACGCCAACAATATATAATAACTAATTTCAAAATTTTACTCAATATCAAATATAAATATAAATTATATTTATTATCTAATGGTTTAATTCATTAAAATTAATATTTATTATCAAATTTTATATAAAAAATCAATACATAAATAATTAATTTTAAGAAAATAAAATTTTATTAAAAATTTAAATTTATTAAAATTAATTTAAGTTAATTTAATTTTAATAATTTAGATAATTTTTATAATAAAGTTATATAAAAAGTATTATTTATGATTTTTAAAAAAAAATATGATATATTATTAAAGTTACAAAAAATCTCATATTGTTAACATATGATTTAACTTTTTCAAATTCACATTATAAAAGTTGAATGAAGTATATTAATAAAATATAATTCTTTTGAATATTTAACTAATATCATAAGAAGGGAGATGAGTAAGTAAAATGATGCCTTCTAAATTTATTAAAACTAATTTTAATTTTATTATAATTATCTAATACTAATAATTTTAATTTATAACAACTAATTTTTATCTAAAAATTTTATTCAAAATTAAATATAAATATAAATTATTTTTATCATCTAATTATTTAGTTCATTAAAATTAATTTTCATTATCATAATTTATATAAAAAAATCAACATATAAATGATCAGTTTTAAGAAAATAGAATTTTATTTAAAAATTTAAATTTTTTTAAAATAATTTTATATTATTTTAATCATGTAATAAAAGTTTTAGTTTATAACAATTAATTTTCATAATAAAATTACATAAATAAAAATATTATTTATAACTTTAAAAAATTATAAAATTTTTATTAAAGTTATAAAAATATTTCACATTAATATATGACTTAATTTTTCAAATTCATACTATAAAATTTAAATAAATTATATTGAAAAGTATACCTTTATAATAAAAATTTAAATAATATGTATAATAATAGAATTTTAAAGAGATAAAGTCTTATTATAAAAAGAATATATATAATATTATAATTTTGTGAGAATTAAAATTATATTTTATAATATAATTTTAAATGATATGTGTAATAATCAAATTATATGTTATAACAGAATTTTATTAAGATTAAAATTATGTATTATAATAAAATTTTTAATGATAAATATAATTATAATATTTTAATAGAATTAAAAATATTAAAAATGAACTTCATATGTTAACAAAATACATGTATATTAATATTTTTCTAGTTGCTTTCATGGTTAAAGAATTTAATCACAAATTAATTTGTGATAAATTCTAAAAGGTTATAAATTTTATTTTACCATTTTGAAATTAATTATTATATTTCAAATGTAAGAATTTTAAAAAATATATAAAGAAAAATAAAATTTTATACAATTTAGTCATTTAGAGAATGTTGGTCAAATGAGCGTTGAATGTAAGCTTAAGGCTTAAATTCAATTTTTACTACAGAAAGAACCAAACATAATTAATTGTTAATTTGATATTGATAAACAAACATGATTAATTTTTAATTACATTACTAACCTTCAGCAACTACATTTTTAAGAGAACAAAAAATATATCATATTTTCTTGAAAAATTATAAAAATAATACGATTAATTTTAAGTTTATTTTATTTTATAAAAAGATTTATTTTAAATTTATTGTGAAAAATTATTATTTTTATGAAAATTTTAAAAGTTTAACTAGAATTATTAGAAAATATAAAGAGAAATTTATTATTTTTATAATTTCTATTTTTATTGGAAAAATAAATATAAAAAATAGAAGAAGATCTTCAATCAAACCCATATTTAGAAAATATGCATAAAGTAAGATTGTGATAAGTTGTAACACACCTTAGATCATATCAAATAAAAGAATGATTAATGATTTTTATTGGAATACTTGAATTTTGAGTAGGAGTTAGATGAAGGCGCTTTAATACTTTTGCTTCATTGGCCCAAGCACCATATATTGGTGACGCACAATTTATTGCATTGGCGTGCATTTAGCACTTAATTATTAAAACACACAATATTTCAAATATGATTTTATTATACTTTTAGAAATAATAATTACAGAGAAGTACATGATTCATTCTTGTTTTAGTTTAAACATTGTATAGTTAATAGTAATTTTTTTTGGTTTTGTGATTTCATGAATGATAACCATGATTTTTACTTATATTTTTCCTCTTAATATAATGTCCTTTTAAGCATTGTTTTCATGTTTTTCCCTTCAAACATAGGCATATAATATAATATTTCATGCATTATCCATATTCTCATGCATCATACTCATATATTATATATTTAGCATAATTTCATACATTTTCATACATGTTTTGCATAATTCTCA
>CANYBF010133192.1:0-17128 GCA_948192965.1 Dalechampia spathulata | reverse complement strand
TTATATTAGTTTGTAAATATTTAATATATTATTACATTAAATTTTAATAAAAAATATAAAATAATATACTAATTACAATTAATAAATTAAGAGAGATGACATATTTTTAATAAGATATTAAATAATTAATATGTAATTGGTTATAAATTAATAGTATTTATATTTAAATAAAATTTAATAATTAATAAATATAAATAAAATTAATAATTTTTAACTTTAAAAAGCATACAATGATATTTTGGCATAACTAGAACTTAGAAGACATACTTCAATGGGATCACGTGAAAAAATGATATTGATCGAATACTTTGTTACATATTTAAAAAATGAAGATGTAAGCATACTATTGTATAGGGATTTTTAAAGCATTATGTTTGGAATGCAAAAAATGAAGAGTGGATTAAAAGAAAAACTAGAAATATCATTGAATATGTAAATACATAAGGAGAAAAGTATTATTTAAGGATACTTTTAAATAATATCAATGATCCAAAGTCATTTGATGACTTGCTTACAGTAGATGGTATCAAATGTTCAACATTTAAGAAAACTATTATAATAAAGGGATTGTTTGAATTAGTTAAGAGCATAAAAGAATGTATGAGTGAGACAATAATATTCAAGATGCCATTAGAGTTAAGGAGATTGTTCGTAATATTATTAGTGTATTGTGAACCCACAAATGTCAAAAAAATTATGGGAAGATAATTTTCAATCGATAGTTGAAGATTATATTAAAATGCAAGAGAACTCGATAGAAACATAAATAGCTTGTACTTTGAGTAATATCCAAAAGTACCTGATAAGCATAGGTAAAATGTGAAAAGTTATGATATGTCTACAAAAGAAAGACACTAGCTTAGCCAAATGAAGATCAATAATAGAGATATTGTAGAGAAGATAGCAATGTAAACACCACAAGAAGACATTAATACAGTGTTAAAGCTTAATTTGGAAAAAATATGCATATACGATGATAATGAATAGACTAAACTCAAGACGTACTGAGATATTTTTTATAGATGGGCCAGGAGGTATAAGGAAGACTTTCTTATATTAAGAATTATTGGCTAATCTAATATCAAAAGGAAATATAGCTATAGCAACAACAACTTCAGGTGTAGTAGCATAAATAATGTCAGGAGGAAGGATAACACACTCTAGATTCAACATTTCATTCAATCCAACAAAAGTAAGATTATGTGATATATCAAAGCAGAGTGACTTAGCAATATTGTTATGCAAAGCCAATATGATCATGTAGGATGAAGCACCAATGACAAAGAAATATGTGGTGGAGATAATTAATAGAATGCTTAGAGATATAATGAACAACAATGATCCATTTGATGAAAAAGTGATGGTATTTATAGGTGACTTTATACAGGTATTGCCAATGGTCCCCAAAGAAACAAGGTAAGAAACATTTAATGCAAATCTGGTAACACCATATCTTTGGAATAAAATGAAAGTGTTCAAATTAATAAATAACATGTGAGCTAGATTAGATGTAACATTTAGTGATTTCTTTTCAAAGAGTGGTAAATGGGGAAAAGTCTATAACTCATAATGGAAACATAATCATACCAGATGAAATGGTGGTATAAAATGATGGAAAAGATTCATGCGAGAAGGCATTGATATAAAATGTTACAATATTAATAACGAAGAATGAATATATAGATAAACTGAATTAGATGATAATAGATATGTTCTCATGAGAGACTCAAGTATACATTAGCTATGACTATATAGTTGATGATGTCAACACCAATTATTAAAAAGAATTTCTGAATAGTTTGTAATTGAATGAAATCCCATCACATAGACTACAATTGAAAGTTACTTGCTTAATAATATTTTTAAGAAATTTTAATGCATCAAATGGATTGTGCAATGAAACTCGAATGATATGCAGAAGATTTGGAAAAAATGTCATACATGCTAAAATAACAGTTGGACAACATGTTAATAAACAAATGTTACTATTAAGAATACCACTTAATCCACCAGAAGGTGAAAAAATATTCGTTCTAATTTAAAAAGAAGCAATTTCCAATGCGATTATATTTTGCAATGACTATAAACAAAACACAGGGATAAATAATGTCAAACGTAGGGGTATACTTGTCAAAAGATGTCTTTCACATGAACAATTATATATTGCATTATTAAGAGAGATTTCAAACTCAATAATAAAGATATTAGTTAAAAAGGATTATCTAAAAAAAAGGAACCGACATATATAAAAAATGTAGTTTATAAAAAGGTTTTACTATCAAATAGATAAATAAACATTTATTTTCATTTTTTTGAATGAATGGATGAAAATATTATATAAACAACATTTTAAATAAGTACATAATACTTAAATGTTAAATATTAATTTAAAATGATAAAATATATTACTATGATTAAAAATTTGAAAAAATAAAAAATAAAATTATTACCAAATGACAGGTTAAAAAAATCGTACTAATATACAGCACACGTTATGAAATTCTAGTATATAAAATGAAGTGAATGGAAGTGGGAAGAGTCACGGGTTTAGGGCAGCTACAATTGATTTAACAATACGCAGCTAAGGTGCTAACTTCCCAGTGGGCCTCCTATCTTCCCTTTGCCTTTTCATTTATCTTCCTAACTTCAGTTCTTGTATCTTGAATTTTATGATATTACATATATATATATATATATATAATCAGAAACATATGGATCATCGTACGACCCAATCAGCTAGTCAAATTACGTGAGTTTTGGTTCAAACCATAGAACATGGGGTGGAAGATTCATTTTCTATCTTAGAGATTGCATACTATTTAATGTAATTTCCCATGCAAATACCTAATGTTTATTAATTAATAAATGAAGTGGAATAACAAAGTTTTGGTATATAATAAGTTAAAAGAATTATTTAATTTTTAGATAAGTTATGATGAAATAATTTCTTTAACAATATATAATGAAATAGGATGATATTAATTTATGAATATAATGAGTACACAGTTAACTTAAATATAATTTAAAATTTGAATAATATCAAGAATTATAAACTTGATAATAAATTAATATAAATGCAACTATGAATAATCTAAATTTTAAAATGGTATCAAAATTACTATCTATGATAAAATAGGAATATGAATATGCAATGAAAGTGTATATATGGATAAACAACTAGCCTCAAACCTAAATGCTTACTATATATATAAAAAGGTTTGATTTTTCAACTATAATAAGAAAAGATAAAAGAATAAAAATGTTCATACGATGGGACCATTTACACGAAAAATATAAATTATGAAATATAGTTTATATTCAAAACGCAACAATTCTTTTAATTGAAAAAATATAATAAAAAAGGTATAATTAATTATGATGTGGGTCTGGTTTAGAATTTGGTAGGAAATGATTTAAATGAAAAATAAAATTAAAAGATAAAAAGCATCTTATCAACGTATTCTTGGGTGGTGATGGCTCATTATCTTTGATAATTCACCGGCCAATCACAGTCACAGAACATGGCGGAGAGGGTGTACTCTATACATATTAATACCCTCCTTCAAGAGAAGGGTCCCAGCCTCGGCTCCAATTCCTTTGCATTAATCAGAACATGCATATCATATCATATCATATAAAAGCTTTATTTGACTGGATTTCTTTCCTTTTCTTTACGTGTGATCCTCTGAGTCAAATCAGCCAATTGTAGAATTACGTTATCAGCCTGTTTCTTGGTTGTCAACACCAAATTTGGCTTACTGTTTGGATTTTCCGTTGCCTTGTGTTTTTCCTTTTGTGTTTAGTTGGTATCATATAAATGGTATCATATAAAAGTGATAATGATGTTGTGAGAAGATCATTTACGGGTGGGAGCTTATTAAGAATCAAGAATCATTAGACTCGAAATGTATCATATTGATTTCGGGTGAGTTCTTTACGAGTTTCACGGGTAAGTATGAAGAAGCATGCGGAGAATACGGAAACATATACGTCTTGTCATTGTACCACTTTAAAGTAACTATAAATGTCAAAGGAAAAGGGAACGGAGAAGAAAGAAAGGGAAAAGAGGACAGGCCGGTGTAGGGCATATCATCCGAGTAGGCCACTAATTCGGATGAAACACAGACAAAAGCCTGCACCAGAGGTGGTAAAATTCCCCCCTTTTTTGCTTTTTTCTTTTAATTATTATCCAATATTCTATCATAAAACTAATATAAAAAAATAATTTAATTATTTTTTTAAATTATTTAATTATAAAAACTAACATGTGCGTATGCTCGAGACCTCCAAGAAAAAAATTATTCTAATAAATATTCAACATCAGAAAATATTATTTTTCTTATTTTCTATAAAAAATTTCTAAAATATCTATATAATGATCTTAAGTTATTATAAAATTGATGATTTTTTTATAATAATATAAAATAAAATTTAAAATTTTTGTAAAAATAACCGTATTTTTTATATTAAAATCTATGTTAAACTTTGATGAAATTTGCATTAAAATTTGAAAAATATTATTTAAAATTTTATATTTTTGAATATTTTATTGTCATTTTTTGTTTTTAATTCTATCACTTTAAACCTTAAATTATATGTATATTTAAAAAAAAAGAATTCTGAAATCTCCATACCTAAACAAAACCAAGATCCATATTTTGGGATTTTACTTGGAAAGTGGGTATCCTTTTTGGTTTAATTTTATGAATTTAATTAAACATGAAAATAATAATTAAAGGGATCTTTCTTTCATGATAGTCAAAGTAGTATTGGAATTTTTAATTAAGATTCTATACAAATAAACTATATATTATATTTATAGTTCGGCTGACCAATAGGTTCCTAAATTAGAAGAAATACAAAAAAAAAAAAAAAAAGGGAGGGGTGGGTGGGTCAGGGTGTCCCTGGGGGGGGGGGGCTCCAATGAATTAGGTGCAAAGGGATGTCCTTAATCCCACTAATTTGTCCTATGGCTTTCATAATCCCACAGGACTGATCTTGTAATTCTCCCCATAAATACCCCACAATCTCCCCCTTCAATCTTCAACTACTCTCTCACTTTTTGCTTCACTTTTTCTTCTCTACCCATTATAAGAAAAGAAAAGAAAAATGGCGATCAGGAAACCAAACAAACTGTCACAAACGGCAGTCATCAAACACATAATGAAGAGATGCTCAAGCTTAGGGAAGAAACAAGGCTATCATCATGATCATGAAGAAGGGCTCCCCATAGATGTACCGAAAGGGCATTTTGTTGCATACGTCGGTGAAAGCAGAAGAAGATGCATTGTTCCTATTTCTTTACTCAACAGACCTGAGTTTCTAAACCTTCTTCAACAAGCTGAAGATGAGTTTGGCTTTTCTCATGATATGGGTCTTACCATCCCCTGTGACGAACAAGTTTTCCAGTCTCTAACGTCCATCATGCTCCGATAATTCTGACCAACTAGTTAGTCACATTTTTCCAGGATTTTTACGGTACGAGCAGCTCAAGATGATGCCGCTATGCATCTTGTCTAGTTTTTCTGTCTTTCTTTCCTTCCTCATCCTCTGAAAAGAATATCGATTACACAATATATATTATGAGATGAAGGAGACATGTAATTAAGTAAATCTTAGCTTATAATTTTCGTGACAGTGCTGCGAGATTTGCCACCAAAAATGTACTCTTTTGGGAGAAATATGAAGTAAACTTATATCAAGATCAGGGGCTGTTGCAGTTCAGTCGTTCCCCCTTTGCTCTATGGCTTTCTTCTTCGTCTTTACTTTTCTTTACATCCATGACATGATTTATCGTGTCAGTTTTTTAACCGTTTCAACTGTTCAACACTTGTCCTCTTTTCCAATCATGCCTTTTATAAAAATAATTTTTATTTTTATTAAAGTCATAATTGGAAGAATATGGTTTTATTTAGAAAAATATTTTAATAATTAAATAATTAAATAAAAAATAATTTAGAGGGTACCTTTTTACTTCGAATAGAAAAAGCCAAACACATCCTATATTTTATATTGTTTTTAAAATTAAATAATAAAAAGAATTAAATAATTAATTAAAAATAATTGTTGATGTTAAATAAAATATGAAGGTACACTATATTTTAATCAAAATGAACAAATTAATTAGATGATATAATTAAAAAAAATTATATGTATAAATTTTGACTTCTTTCCCTAAAGAAAGTCAAAAAGTAAAGTTGATTAAGTAGACTTCCTCATTACTTCCCAATTATGGAAAATAATTAATAAAATTTGATCCAAATTAGATATTACTTTATTATTTTTTTTATTAATTGTTATATTATGATAGTTCTAAAATATTCATTTATTAACTTTTTTTAATCTATATACAAAATTAAAATGAATTACTTTTGAAGATAAAATGGATAACTAAAAGCCTATATATACCTTAATAGATAAATTTATGAAGAGTTGAAAAATTAAATCTAATATAAAACATATTTATTAATTTTAATTGGATTTTGATAAATATTTTTCATAAAAATAATTTGGTTTATTATTTTATATTCAATGCAATTTTAAACTTTTTCCTTAATAATAGTTTTGACATAATAGCAGGAGCCAATTGTGAAAAGTGGTCCATAGGCAAGGCAATGGAGTAAGAAAATCAATGAATTCCACTCGGTATTTGTGAGTGGAATTGCCACTTCGTTTACGTTGTGTTGAGAATGTGGGCATGAACGTGTTTATTGGCCTAACCACTCCCTTTCTTATGCGTAAACTCCACCCATTTTCCCTTTTTGTCCTATTTTCGTCATCGATATAAAATAATAAATTAACAGTATTTTAGATTCATGTTAAATTAAAATATAATAAAGAAATAAATAATATAATATAATATTTCTCGCTTCGTATTGATATATTAATACGAAATTAATCATAAAGTTCCTCTCCACCGAGTCTTGAGAATCATAAGTCATCCATTTCTTTTGGATGATGGCCCAAAGACCCCAATAGTATTTCCAACTATAAATTTGGTGAAACCTTTTCTCTTTAAAAATTACTATTATTATTAAATTTTAAATGTGATATGCATTTTTTAAAATGGAAAATAAATTTCAAATATCGACTGATTTAATATATTGGATTTAATTTAAAATGAATAGTATTATGCATAACACATCTGACCCCTCAAACGGTGTCGTTGCGGTTTCTTCTACGTCCCGTGGAAGGGATTTGTTCAAAAAGAAAAAAGACTTTTACTCTGGAAAATAATGACACGCCCGTATTTTTAACGGCCAAATATTCACCGAAGACCCGGTCAAAGTATGAGGTTGGTGGCTTCATTTCAAAGCCTTTTTTCCAATTAAAAAAAGGTTTGATTAATAAAAAAATCAAATTAAATGAATTAAAAATTAAATTCATCAAACCAAAATTAAAATAATCGAAAATAAATCAAATTAAATAACCATCTTTGAAATTGCATAATTTTAAAATGTTATATTTATATTTATTTATTTGCATATATCAATTTTAATTTTTTGATTGGTTCAATTATCAAATAGTTTCTTTCAAATCAGAAACTTACATCATTAAAAAATTAAACTGAAAAAATTATATTTTAAATCAAATTAAATTTATTAAAATATTATAAATTAATTTAATTTAATAAATTTTGATAAATTTTACTCGTAAAATTATGAATGATTTTACTTGAAAAATGATTTGAAATACATATTTTTTAAAATTATAAAGATTGTTAATTTAATATGACAAATAAGAAACATAAAAATAAACATATCATAAAAATGAATTCATTATCATACCATTTCTTGATTCAGTATAAGTTTGCTCGAACAAATTTAATTGTGTATATAATTCATTGTTTTGATCGATATGTTTACTAAAAATGTAACTTTAATGATGAGAATCGATGCCTGTTCGTATTACTATATTATTAATAAATTTATAATATCATCTTACATCAAAGAATTTATAAAACAAACAAATCGAGATTTCATAAAACCGACACACCTTGTTATATTCAGATTTCCAGCAGCTGTCTTGTTGTATAAATTAGACAAAAGGGTAAAAATGAGAAAGCATATACAGGCATAAATCTATTTCATTTTCAAAGCCTGCCATCTGCAAGCCTAATTTCCTTTTGTTGAGAAAAATCTGCTAAATCCTCTCGGATGTTTTTCTGATGGTGAAATTGACTTTACAGGCCCGTTGATTGATCTGATGGGTGATGTTTGGAGACTTGTTTCGCTGTGGGATGGACTGCATGGTTGGCTATGGAAATCTCTGGGGGATTCAGAACCTGCATTGTTAAGATTTGTAGAAATAGTATTATTGTCCATCTGGGCTTGACAGAAGTCTTGCAGATTCATCATGCCTGGTACATCCTCAGAAATTCCATCTCTCCTTCGAATCCGCTCCCTGTTTGGAGAGCCCATCAACTCTGTTTGAGGTCGCAACGCGTTCAACTGTTTGCCAAGAACAAATATGGTTTCTTGGCACTCTGCTAGCTTTTCTGCTGCAGCTGCCAGTTCTTTATCCTGTAATAATGGAAACAGCTGAGCTTTTCATGCTAGAAATGTAAAATGGAAAACTGCCATAAGCCTGTAAACACTAAAATCCTTTCGAGAAATTCATTTTATCCATGAATAGGTACTCGTTAACAAATGAACTCCATGAGTCAAACATATTTGTTCACAATTTACAAATGGGTTCCGTTAAATTAATAAAATCCAAATACTTCTCTAGCATCATAATAACACTAAACTTGTATGTGCAAATACATCACATGTTGAGTATCAATGATTTTGGGAAAGCATCAATGGATTACTCCTTTCATATCAAACATTTGCATTGTTGCTAATCGAGAAATCGAACCAGCTTGGTAAAAAGAAAACTTCAGAACAATATGGAAAAGAATAACTCACTTGATTGGTCTTGAACTCAGCATCAGCCGTTGAAGAACAAACAGAACAGCTCTCTTTCCTGAAGATCACACAAAGCACACATATTAGAACGCTATAAATTTAAACAAGAGCATTAACACCCAATTCCACAGTGGAAAACAGATCAAGATTTCCGTTGAACTGAGACAACCATGAAGGAAGTACTCTTTAAATTAGATTTTAATCTAGGAAATGGTGAAAACCAATAAATGAACTCTTGCCTAATATTAGGCATGGTAGACTTATCATCCTAGAAGGTAGATGGCAAATTTCGATAGAATTACAGTATGAATATCCTTCTCTTTTCTTGAAAGCATAAGAAAAACTAAAATGAAAACTTACGTTTGCAGCTGCTCTTCTAGTTCTTTGCATCTTGCCAAGGCATCCAAATGGCATTGCTTTTCATCTCGAAGCTCATCTTCTAAAGTTTCTGCTTTTGTTTGCAGAAGGTTCACCTCAGCTTCTAACTCCACTGCTCGAGCTTCAAGTGACCTGTACGATTCTGTCATACATTTCAGCTGTGTCTCAGCCAAGCTGTTGGACTTCTGTGCAGAAGCCAACTGCAATTTCGCTTCAGCTAGAAGCTGCTCGCTCTCTTGCAATTGAGATTTTGAAATTTCCAGGTTATCAGTGCACCTAGCAAGATCCAAGGCAATGTGGTTTTTCTCCGACTTCAATTCTTCAAATTCCTCCACAGAGACTTTGCATGATGTGGCGTTTGATCCATAGCCTGACACCAAATTTCCACAGTCAGGAACCTCGAGGTTAGAGACAGGACTGGAAATGCGTGCAAAACCGTTTTGATAGCTTTCTCCGGATGAAGCCCTTTGAAGAGCCTTATTCTCTGGCAAAGCAACCTTATCAACGCAATCATTGCTACTGATTTCTGTTTCCGAACCTTTATAACCCAGGACATTAAATCTGAGCTCTGTAGCTGTAGCTAATACATTAGAAAGATCATGAACAAAACCAACCAAATTTGCATTTCCCTTTATTACTTGATTAAAGGTGATTGAGAACTCATCAATTTTTCGGCTTAGATCACTGCCGTCAGAAGTTTTGTCATGTAACGCTATTTCTTCTTTTCCTAGAAACGACACAAAATCGTGAATGCAAGAAATTGAAGTAGCCAACTCCTGGTTCACTGAGCTTACAGGTTCTGTAACTGACTTAATATCTTGGGACGAAATGATTTCCTTATTTCCTGCTATGCTGGCATCTTCAGCAAAAGAGGCATCAGAAGTACGCACTTCCTCAGAAACAGAACCTACAGCATCATGTGCATCTTGAACCATTCGTTTAACATCCTCTATAATTTGCCCCATATCAGTGTCCCTTGACGTAGATTCAAGCATCATTGAAATTCTTGATTGAAGTTTCGTCAAGGGTGACTGGTCTGTACCAGATCCAGAATCTTCTGCTGATGAATCAGTATTGGAGGACACGTGATTAGCTGACGAAACCAAAATTTGCTGTTTTTCTGACGGGGAATCCTTGCTCAAAGAGACATCTCGTGAAGTATCAACGCTCACAATTTCAGATGCCCGATTGCTTGGAGAATCTGAAATGGTGACGGTACCATTTTCTTTTATGCTCGCCAATTTCTCCATCTCCAAGAAATCATCCATAAGCTCCAAGCGATGTGCATTTTGCGTGCCATTCTTTTCCTTCTTAAATTGAGAGAATTCAGATGTTGCCAAAGAGTCCGCACAACTTCGGTCATCATCATTTCCATCTTCAGACATGGAGATCAAGCTAGGTGGAGTGCTTATATTGTTACAGGAATAACTTTCGGTAGGAACCTGAACCACAGATGTTGGTAAACTTTTCTGTTCATTGCTGACTTGTGCTTCTAAACTTTGAAGTTTGCTTGCTGTCTTAGCACACAAATTCCTAGAAGCCTGCAGTTCACTGTTACGCTTTGCTAAGGCTTCTTTCAGCATCTTTGTTTCTTCTTCCATGGCCAGTAAACGCTCTGTGAGAAAGTCATTCTCCTTATGGAATTTATGAGCATTGTCAAGCGAAAATTCAGTCACTGCAGACGGATGGTGACTAGGAGGCTTAACCGGTGAACCCCTCAGTCTTGAATCTCCAAACTCACGGCCAAAGCTCTCAACCTCTAGCTTCATTTGAGCAAGCGCTGCTGGACCAGGCAATCTTTTCCGCACAAGACCACGTAATCTTTGACACTCTGCTTCTAGCTTAGCTATTTTTTTGACGCCTTCCATGTGCTGCTTGTTTGCTACTTCAGCAGATCTCATGCTCATATTCTTTTCCTCATTACGAATCTCCAGCTCTTTGGAAAATATGCTTAGTTCATATTTGAGCGAGTTTATTTCCTTTTCACACAATTCAATATTGCTCTTCAAAATTTCGATTTCAGCCTCAGCTTGAGATTTTTCTTCACTTATTTTGATTATCATGTTAGAACGTTCCTGGAGTGACCTTGATAGAGCAGCATTTTGAGCCTCAGATCGAAGGAGTTCTTGATCTAAGTTATATATCTTTGCTTCAAGCTCCAGTTTAATTTTCTCACACTGTCTGCTCTTCAATTGAACAACATCTTGCAATTTTAGCTCGTGTTCTTCCTTCAGATTCCGAATCTGACGCATGCACTCTTTAAGAGCTCCATCTAAATGGGAAGCCCGATCTTCAGCAGCAAGCTTTGAAAGTGTGACCGATTCTAGATGATTTTTCAGTGCCAGAGCTTCTGCTTCAGCCTTTTCCCACCCTGCAGCAAATTACAGTTCCAGTTTGGGAATAATCCGGGACAAGATGAAACCGAACAACGTCGCAGTTATATCAGAAATCGTCAGAACAAATATTGGATGAGCTATCAAACCTGAAACAGCTTCCTCTGCAACCTTAGCGTGCTGTTTCACCAGATTGTCCTTTGCAGCCATTTCTGAATCTGATAGAGAAAGCTTTCCGTTCAACTCATCGACCAGCTTCTCTAAAGTCAGAATTTGTTGTTCATACCCCTTTAGTTGATCCTTCAAACCAGACAGGTGGGTATATGATTCCACCGAAATCTGAATATAGTTTGCTGTTTTGCACTTATCCTGTTTGAGTTAGACAATAATAAAAAGTTATAAAATAATGGAAGTTCCAAACAAACAATATAGCAGGACAATTACTGTTAATCTAGAAAGCAGAATTCTTTTCCACTCCTTATCATTAATTCATTTTTGTTATTGTCAGCATCAAGCACCGAGCAATTACTTAGTATCTTTTATAGAATTTACCGAAATCAAAAAAACGCAAAGGTGCATCAATTGCTTTAATTTTGTTACAGCATTTCTCTACAAAATAACACAAAATATTCGGAAACTCGATTAAATAATTGTCAATCAGTTCTGGATATTGTCAATAAGCACCAGTACAGACCAGTTAAGGTCGGGAAAGTAACGAAGCTGGAGTTACGGAGAAAACACTTAATGAAAATGAGCAGGTTAAAAGGTAGCAGAGACATTGTGAACATACGTTTTCTGCCTGTGATCCACTAGAAGCCAAAGCCCAGCCGACGCCACCAGAATCCGTCGCAACAGCAGCTTTATCAGTCTTGACAGATGACTTTTTCTTCCAAGGCCAACTTCGCCGGTCCATTGCAGACTGTAAATGCAGGTGACAAAAATAGTCTAAATAATTATGTGTACGGCCAATACACAAGTAATAAATACAATGAAATGGCAAGCTTCAATTTAAGTTGACATTTACCATACACTTCGTCGATATTAAGTGGTACAAAGAACCGAAAATCCCCTTGGATTTGCAGACAAATAATTAAAGATGATCCATATCAAAATAATTACCGAATCTTAGAAAATTAAGTGCAAAAGAACAAAGCAAGTCAAAAGGTGCGCTGGAAAATCTTCTCGATTTTCTTCGCATCCAAACAGAGTATCAAACAAAGTAAAGTAATTAATATAAAAGCTAAATCAGAACTGGAAACAAAAGAGAGCTGAAAGGAATCAAAATAAAGTCTCCAGGAAAAAGTCATCACCGCCACCAAAAAGAAAACAGAATTGAAATTTCCGATAACAGAAAAAGCAAAACAAAGAGGCACATCCTCTCGTTTTCTGTTCTTGGATTCTCGGCCTGAATGAATGTAGAAGGAGAAGAAACTTTTTGAAAGAGGCACGAAAGAAAATAAACTCACCAGTTGAAATGCAGCTTCAGAAAAGGTAAAGTCAAGGAGATTGAACTGTGACCGAGACTAATCAATGAATCAATTTACATCATTTCTTCTATTTTCTTCTGTATTACGTCTGTTTCTTCGGAGATTGTAGATAAATAAATGGCGGTGGTAGTAAGCAGGCATGTAAGGAAGTGACACGACGGTGGTGGAACCGGCAGTGATGGTGGTTACCGGCGCGTAGGATTGTGGGCGATAGACGGTTTTCTACTTTCTAGTAGCAGGTGCCATTTAAAAAGACAGGACGTTGCTAAGCCTCCAGGCCTCGGATTTAAATTTACTGGCATAATCTCTACCAAAAATCGGAAAAGTAGATTGACGAAATGACGTATTTGCCCCTGGTAAACACGGAGAATGACATGAGCAGTATCCGATAGTTTTAAAAAAATCTGTGTACTGTTTGGTAAATTAGGTCTCTCTCTCTCTCTCTCTCTGTTCGTTTTAAATTGTGCAGTAGTTAACAGAACTTACTAATGAAAACTAGCTTGGGAGGTGAATCTGTGTATTGGACTTCGACCGCCCCCATATGCTTCCACGACTCTCAGATTGCATGTTTAGCATCATCTCAGCCGTTTATTATTAACCTAGATTGTGTTACTTATATTATTAATATTTAATAGAAATTCAAACATATCATTGCAATCCAAAATAACTAATTATTTTTAAAATAAGATTAAAAAATAAATATGAATTAATTTTTAAATGAATTATAATATTGGATGGAATGAGTATATATTAATTTGGGTTAAAGTTGGTGTGTAGTGGTAGGTGAAAATTTAAAACAAAAATAATTGCAACAGTTTTTATTTTTCATTAAAACTTATTTATTTTAATATTGATGAATTAAATAATTTCTGTCCAAATATAAACGTCATAGTCATACCTAATGCCCAACTATATATATATTTTAATACATATAAAAAATTAATATTTATATATTTATATAATTTACACGTTAATTATCCTTCTCAAGTACCTTAAATTAGACAGTATATTTATAAAATATATATTTATTTATTTAATAAAATGTATAAAAAATATTTTTATTTAATTTTAATTTAAATATAGTTTTATAAGATGAAAATTATAATAATAATATTTTTCAATTATATTATTGTATTTAACTTGCCATTTTTACCATAAACTGGCTCCTCGATAATATTTATTTTTAAAATGCAAAAGGGGAAATAAGTTATAAGGTTGTAATTGTGGAATCATACTAAATGATACTTATTATTATTATTATTATTATTAATAAATGGAGAGAGTATTATTTTACAAATCATAATGTGGACAAGCTGTCAATTTTCCTTTTTTTAGTTAAAAAATGTGTAAACTATTTTTAAAATTTATAAATAAAATATATAAAATTGATTTGAATTAAATAGCATGTCAATATCAAAACATTAGGTTTGAGTATAGAGGTTGAAATATGTGAATCTAATAAAACGCATGCGCCCCCATTAAATTCTTTTTCTAATATTAATAGTATTTAATTGAGTTTGGGTTAGTCCAGCTGTCCAGCCTTCTGTTTTTCGTTTTTGGAAGGAGAAATATTTGCATGCATATTAAGTTTTAATAAATATTAAATGTTTATTTGTTGTTATTTATATATTAATAATTAATGATAATCATATATGATTAATATAAAATTAATAAAAATTTGATATTTAATGAAAATTAATATGTATTAATATATTTTAAATGAATTTATTATCATCTATAAATTTATTATTTTATAACCATTTTTTATATTTTTAATAATAAATTTATCGACTAAGAGTGAAGTACGAGGGAAGTGATATGAATGGTAAATCTATATCAGATGCTTATATATATATATGATGCAGACGTTATAAAATCAGAACTGTAAAATAATAATTATAAATAACATCGAACGGAGCAGAGACAGCGTCGGAGAGAGAAAAGCTGCATGCTGCTGTTACGAAGAAATTGACGTTTGGTGACCTCAAAACTAATAAATTCTCGCAGGTCTCTACCGTCAACTGGTGCTCTGCTTCCCTGCTGTCTATCCACGGATCTTCCCCTGTACCCTTTTCTTTCTATCTCATTTCCACCATTCTCATTTTATCTTTTTAGAATTTCCGACTTTGGGGTTTAAAACAAAAGAAAAAGGATAAAAACAAATAAATTATTATTACTTTTAAATAATTATAAAAATAATGAATTTTATTTTATATTATATACTAATCAATTGTTTTAAAGATTTTATAAAAATACATTTTCTCTCATAGTTTCTTCCATTATTTTATTTTCAGAATAAATATCCGACGTCCTCCTGGGCCGGAGTAAATTCACTTATGCATGGAAAACGACAACGTTAAGAGGTAAACTCGGTTGCTGTAAGCTTGGTAGAACCGACAGCGTCGGCAGAAAACAAATCAGTAGGGGTATTAATAAAGAAAAAGAAGGTTAATGATTTTAATGGGTTAAAGATAGGAATAATTAATTCCTTGAATATCATCAGAGTGGATGTCTTCATCTGAAATTACAACCTAACAACCTTGATTTGTAACTATCAGATATATTTGGTGTTATAATTTAAATTGTATATTTTTTAAAAAAAAAATAATTAATTAAACAAGTCTTAAATCCATCATACTTAACATTCATGAATCCTAATGACGACCCAGCGTAGAGGCATCATCTCAATCTTGTCACATGATCTTCTCCTTGAGGGGGGCAACCGTATTGGCTGCCTTTGTTTAGGCACCACGTCACTTTCTTACAACAATACCAATTCGAATATCTTATGAAGCAAGCTTTTGGTTTTAATTGTTTCCGGCTTAGCCCGTCCTACGCTGTCCGATTATGATTAATCATTTATTAGTAGTTGTTTTTTTTCTGGGTAAAGAGTATTCAAAGTTAAGTGGGCACTATCCTTAAGAAGATGACAGATATTTGGAGCATCGACGTCAATTCTTTATTCATTGTGACCAAAATACAGACATACTAACCCGATTGTACCAGTCTAATCATCATTTGAAATGGACGGTTTTTATCCAAACAGAATTAATTAATGTACTCCTTAAAAGGAGGACTCATTTAATTTAGTTGCATGCTTCTTGGTACCAAAAGGTGATGCCCTCACCCCAAGGGCCCCCATCGCCCGACCCGACGAGCATCGTGAGGGAGGGTAAATCATGGTATCCAGCGGCCTCCTAGACGGGGACCCAGGTCTTGGTGCCCACAAGGAGTCCACCCAGAGGGCTTATGGTCCGTAACGACCCATGTCCATGATTGAATAACTCTTTAGAATTTTCTAGCTCATGCCTAGAGTACTCTTTTAAATGATACCGCACCCTTTATATGGTGTCAATAATTCTTTACGTTATGGAAATCTAGCATCGACAAGATAAAATTTACCTAATAATACATTACATGCAGTTAATATAAAATCATTTATATTTAGAAAAAAATATTAAATTGACTTAACTTACCATCAGGTATTATAAGTGTATCAGTTCTAGTTAATACATCTTTTATAATTCTTGAATCTGATGCAGTTCCTTCCTACCCAGGCAACACATAAGTGAATTTCATATCAAATGAGCAAGCAGCTAAGACATTTTGTGTGGGCCAATCTTTCCTTCCATGAAACCTAGGTGCAATCTCCCTTGGTACATTTACACGAATATGTATTCCATCTATGGCACCTATACAATCTTGTATGTCAAATTAAAATGATTTTCATTTAATGTGTTTAGAACAATTTCTAAGCTAAAAGTTAATCAAATATTAGTATCAAGAGGTTTATTACTTACCTTAAAATATGGATAGAATCTATTGTTGTTACAAATGTGAGAGGGGACTTCAACTCCAGTTGGTTGCCTTAAGAATTCACTCTCTAGACTTATGACTGCTTTCAGTACATTATGAAAATGACGGCTTACAGTTTCACCAGAGCGTTGAAAGAAAAATTGAACGGCTCGATTACTAAAATTTTGTCCCAAAATATGCAAAAATTTTGCTACTTGCTCCTCAA
>CANYBF010133154.1:0-10483 GCA_948192965.1 Dalechampia spathulata | reverse complement strand
CAGTTGGATCCACACCGGGACTTGTAAGAATTCATGGTGGGAAAAGGAGAAACCATAAGGCAGGTTCCGAAGGAAAAGGGATTTCCCACTGACTAAATAAGGTCCTCTGGCAATAGCTGTAGCCCTGTCATCCTCCGAAGTGAAGCTAAAAATAACCCAACCATGATGGTGAGGGAAAATCTTACATTTAAAATTCCATCTAGAAGCCAAGCTGTGAAGTGCCTTAAGACCAGGAAATCTACTCGAAAAGAACCCAACAGCACACCAACCCCAAGTCTTCTCCATATCAACCAGGTCTTCCTCTTCAAGCTCATCTGCTTCACCCACCTCAACATGGTGGAGCTTGAAACCTTGGTCTACTTGATGATTATCTCTAAATAAGCCTGCAAAAGTTGGTTTAGGAGGAGGGTTATTCGATGATTCAATAACCTTGGCAGACTCGGAAACACCTAGCGTAGATGTATTCAAATTCTCTGTCCCATTTTGTGGTAAAGGTGCGTCCACATTTGGAACCAGGGAGGGGACTACGGGGGAACCCATATCTGCACCAAAATCCACTGCCATGTGGAGTTCATCCCTAGCCGACTTGCAAGTGTCTAAGATACATGAAATGGGAGCAGAGAGGGGGTCCTTCGAAGAGCGAGGGACGTGGACCGAGAGGGGGTCAGCAACTCCTTTTTCTATGTTGCCTTCAATACATGCATTCAAGTGACTCGAACCAGCCACCTGGATATTAATTTGGTCAACATTCAATTGGCCACTATGAACAACGTTCAACTGTCCACCTGGAACTTCACTAACCAAGCAAGGGGTACGTGGAGATAGAGAAGCATCAACCGACTCAATGCCAACCTCAAAAAAAGTGGACTTTAGGTCAACCGGAGCCACCTGGAGTCCACGTGTGCCAACACCCTTCCTAGTTAATTTATCTTTCCTACCCATAAAGAAATGAGCTGAAGCCAAGTCCCTAATCCCGAGGCAAGGGGGACAGGAAGGCAGAGGAGGCCTAGCGGCAGGAACACAAAGTCAAAACAAGCACGACTCATGAAGCAAGAAGAACGAGTCATGAAATGAAGTAGAGAAAGAAGAGAATGAACAAAGAGAGGAAGAAAGACTCGTGAGGACGCAGCACGAGTCATTACAGGAGAAAGACCAAAGGATAACGACTCGTGAAGACCAAACATGAGTCGGAACAAAGAAGAGTCGGAGGAACAAAGAAGAGGCATGACTCGCGAGCACAAGCACGAGTCGTAACAGAAGGTTCTTCAAAGAAAAAGAAAGAGCGCGACTCGTGAGGACGCAACACGAGTCGTAACAGCAACATAAGGCACCCCGGGAAAGTCTAACCGAAAGGAGCATGACTCGTGATGAACGAGCACGAGTCGTGACAGAGAACCAAAAAGAAAAAGAAAGCCTGAGGATAAAGCGAAAACCAATGAGCAGAGGAAAGTGGGATCAGCAGAGAACCCCCAAAGTCAACAACTTCGGACCTCGTGCTGCCAGGTGTCGATGATCAATGGTCCACAGAATACCTTAGGCCTACAGTAAAGCAAAAACGACACCGTACTTGAGACAAGCAGAGAACCCACCACTTCCCCCAAAACGATGTCGTCTCCAGGCCGAGCAGTAAGCCCCAACACCGCCAGGACACCCACCAGACAGAGCTCCGTCGGACCGAACAGAAGAACCCTTAAGCAATAGCTTATTACTGAGTAACACAGAGCAATATTCCTAATCAAACAATGTACCCAAGCAAGTGGTCGAGAACCTTAATACCAAAATGAAGCACCGTTGAGAGGATAGATATCTAGACCTAGTCGGACCCTAAGTGACCTCCACCACAACTCAAAGCACCCTGTAACGGACCCCAAACCAGAAGCAAACCCTCAAAGAAGCTTCAGCCGAAGAGACGAGGCCACACTAACCGAGAACCAAGCTTCAGCCGAGACTACCACAAACCCAAACCCAGACCACCACCGAAGAGGAGCGTGAACTAACCTTGAACGGACGACCACCTGCAAAGAAAAACCAACACAACCTAGGATCTACAACCAACCAAGAGCAAAGCTCTCCCGTCCGTCGAGCCTCTCCTAAAGGGAGAGGGAAAACAAAATGAACTAAAAACCAGCTGCCACTCAAAATAAAGTCAGCCCAAGTTAAACCAACAGTAGCAACCGTGACCAATCAAGAAAGAAGAGTGCCAAGACCAAATGGTAATTGGACATGAAAAGTTTCTAGAGAGAGAAAATTTTTAGAATCCTAGAGAGAGAAACTCCCGACCATTTAACATTTAGCTTATGTTTCCTTAAAATGTGAAAGGTACACATATAAAGATGATATTAATAATATTGTTGGGCGTTGGGTTTGAACTATTAGTGTTATGGAATTATTATACTGTTAATTATTTGATTTATGGATATATGGATGTTAACACATAATCAACATTGGAGAACACAGTCACTATCCCGGTAAGTAACTACCATACTTAAGAATGATTTGTCAGTAATTGAGTCCCTATTGAATAATTAGAAATAACCTAACTCTAATATCACTATTAGTTTTCGTAAATCAATTTTGTAATAGTATAATAAATAAAAAATTTTGATTTAAAAAAGAAAATCAAGAGGATCATGACATCAAACAACTCATGAAAACAATAGTTAAGAAGATGTAAAGTATATGTAACACTTATATAGCCTTGTTGATCTCCTTCTTTCTTTAATTCTTTTATGATTGTAGCAAACCATAAAGCCTCTAAAGTGTAGAAGACCTCCAATTCATACCAAACAAGTGAAACATGTAGCAAACGATTTGTTATACTTAATTAAACATCAAAGACTAATGAAGTATGTTGAATGAAAGAAAATGAGTTTGATCAAGAGAGGAATAATGAGTATCATAATCTTAATTTGATTATAATTATATGTTTATAATCAAATTATAGGGTCATGAGGAACCCTAATGACTTAAGTCCTACATGTGACATGCATCTGGTACCTACATGTGACATGATATGTGTCTTGCATGTGATGACTTAAGTTACATGGACTCACAAGCTTCTCAAGTGTAGTCTATATGAATTAGGCTTTTAATCAAAACACTCTTTATAGATTATTATATAATCCTATAAAAATGTCTCATATTATTCCAATTGTAATATGAACTTGTTTCATTATTTGTAAGTGTGACCTTTTAAGTTACTAACATGTTGAAAATATACTAAAAATATTATTAAATGTCATTTAATAATACATTAGTATGTAAACCAAGAGTGATGTCTAGTCACATATTACAACTGTCTAAATATTAAGAGGTCAATGGTTTGACTACAACCCTTCTATATCATACATACATCACTATAATAAACTTCTTTCACCATCCTTTATTCATTTAAGTTTGAGTATGGATTAATATTAACTCAATTCATAATCAAGTAATGTTAGATCATACCTTAAACTTGATAATTCATGTACTATTATCTTTATTCCTAAAATGGTCATATGAATCTTATTCACCTTTAGTTATTATATTATGACCAGAGATTCCTACATAAAAGATTACTACATGAATAATAAGATAATCCCCCTACAATTAATATGGAGTGGTTATACCATCAAAGGAATATGGAATTCAAGAGATCACAAGCAGTAAGAAGGGAGAATCATTAGCTCTTCTAAGTGTTCCAATCACAAGAGCACGTGCAAACAAGTATAAGGCAACCATGAACTCATTCATTTAAGAATAAGTCATAGTAGAGCACTTCAAGAACATGCTTTCCATAAATATTATTTGGAACTCAAAGGGGTGCTTAAAGCCATCACTATCTAAGGATGTATATTGATGAGTAGAAGGCCTAAAAGATGCAAGTTGGTCTTATGATAAAAGCCTTAGCCTTAATTGAACACATTATTGTAAGCTTTAAAAGGAGTAAGGCATGTTGGGCTATAAGTTAGGCCTATTTCCTTTAGTTTGGAGTCCAATAAGGAAGACTAGTTAGACCAATTCCTAGTCTAATTGGTTTGCATGAATTTCCATGTAATTTTAGTTTTTATTTTTATTTTCTAAGTTACATTAGGAGTAGGAAAACCAAGTGCTTCTTAGTTTAGATTTCCAAATCCTTGTTGGACTAGGGCTAGCTATTAGCATAAATATGTTTCTATGTAATCTTTTGAAGAATATAATTCAATATAATTATATTATTTTCTTCATGCTTTTAGCGTGTTCTAATATTAGAGTGATAATGAGGATTTGCTTTTTCTAATTACACTAGGAATTAAGGTAAACTTACTAATCTAATTGTGGCATTTATCTTATTTCATAACCTAACTATTTGTGTTTCCATACTATTTTGTATGGGAGTTCAATAGAGTAGGAGTTTAGGTTACCATTGGAGCTATATCTAATTTTGTGTGTGGATTTGTAATATTCTTGTTATTAGGTTTTGCATCATTTGGTATTAAAGATCAAAGGTAAGGTGAATTCTTATTTATCTAAGTTCTAGGTGTTTTGACTTATTCTTATTTATTTTAAACTTTATGAATGTGATTTAGTTTGTTTAAGTTTTTAAGTTTCCTTATGTTTTTGTATGAACTTCTTTAGTTGCCTTTCCTTGATTCTTTGTTTGGCAGCAAACTTTATCTCCAATTTAGATTCCATTCAAAAAGAGAAGAAAAATAAAAAGAAAACACAACAAGAATAAAATATTCTTTGATTTTAGTATAATATTACAACTTAAGTCAAGTTAAAGAAAAGTCTTAAAACTATTTAGACTCCTTTGATTATTACCTTGAACCAAAGTTGTATGTGAGTAGAATTATGACTAAAGAACTTAACCACTAAATTTTTCCTAAACTAGTCATAACCATATTCGACTATGAAGGGTTGTATGCTCTTAAATTAACCCTTCAAATTACTTGTTAACTATATCATCTTATATACACACTAATGCATGTTTAAGATTTAAACTAAATTAAATTAGCACAACTTTTGTGTTCAGCTCCAATGCTAGAAAAATTATTTATTAACTTGCTTTGCTTGGTTAGATTAATCTAGGTTCAATATTTGGTTTACTTTGGAGTAAATCAAATTCATTCATCTTGACTGAATTATCTTTACTTGATTATAGTTATCTTTATTTTATCTTTTTACTACTTTTTTCCTCTTTAACATTGTTAGATGTTATTTGCTTGTGTTTACATTATACTTTGCTCATAATCAAGTAGTGCATGTTCTTATTCTTATACTACTATTCAAATTTTCCAGCGTCTTCTTTCTATAACTTGAGCTTTTTTTATTGTTAGGTTATTCTTTACTTTTCAAACATTTCTTTTACATTGATTTGTATGTCTTAGTTCTAAATTTCAATGGGAAGAATTATAAGGAGTAAGAAAAGGCATAAATAAGTAACTATTATTTTGAGTGGAAAAAGCCAAAAAGAGAGTAAACACATACAGGAGTGATTTCTTCTAACCTTTACCTTTGAATTATTATCTTTTATTTCTTTGCTACAATCAATCTAAGTAAATGTGATGGTGAAAGAGAAGAGGAGGCACCAATAATAGATCCTTAAATAAAACTCTTCATAGAGGCAATTAATAGATAAATTGAAAAATTCCAGAAATTGATCATTAAAGAACTACAAGAAATCAAAGTGCAAGTATAATAAGGAGTGACATATGTACACCAACATTAAGTCTTTAAAGGGAAAGTGATGGCAGGTTACAACCAATAAGGGGAGTTAAAAGTGGTGGTGAAAGAGGGTTTCCATTGTAGTAAACTTAAGAAAAGGAAGAGGCAGAAACCACAGTTAGTGGTTAAATAGATGAAAACTTGGGTATCATCAAGATGAAGATGCCAATTCTAGGGAAATAACAATGTCAAAGAATACCTTGAATGGGAGAGGAAGGTGGAGATGATCTTTGAATGCTAAAATTATTCAAAAGAGAAAAATTATGTTATATTTTAGTGGGATCAACTCAATATTAATAGGAGGCTATGCGATACAGGTTTGTTCCCACTCATTATTTTAAGGAACTATATTAAAGTAGGAGTACTAGCAAGCTCAAGGGAGGTTTAGAAACACTTAGGGTTCCAAATGAACTAAAAAGGATCTCATAAACTTAAGGAGTAGGTTCGGCCTATAAAGGGAAATAAACTACTCAAATCACATCTAAAGATATTAGAGGTAATTCTAATTCTTTAAATTTTAGTAGAGAAATTAAATGCTTTAAGTGCTTGGGGAAAGGGTATATTACATCTCAATATCTTAATAAAAGAGTTATGATTGCTAAGGAGAATAGGGAAGTAGTTTTTAAATTTGAGGATAAAATGTCTTCTTTGATTGATTGTAGTGATTGTGAGTTAGATGATAATAAGAATAATATGTTGCATGCTAAGTATGGTGAGAGCATAAGAACATATTTCAAATTAGATGCTTAGTTAATGGTAAAGTGTGCATTATGATTATTGATGGTAGTAGCTGTACTAATGTTGTTAGTGTAAGTATGGTTGAGAAGCTAAACTTAGCATGTGATAAACACCTTAAATTGTATAAATTGCAATGATTGAATGATTATGATGAGGTGAACGTGACACACCAAGTTAGGGTTCCATTCTCTATCGGGTGGTACACAAATTAAGTGGTTTATGATGTTGTACCCATACAAGTAGGCCATCTATTAATAGGAAGAACATGATAGTTTGATAAGTGAGTTTTACATGATGGGTAATAGATACTCCATTTTCTCATGATAGAAGGAAGGTTGTACTAGCTCTATTATCCCCTTAATAAGTGTATGAAGATTAAAAAAAAATACTTGAGGGGGAGATTGAAGCTTCAGACAAGGGAAAAAAGGGGAGTGAAGTTTTGGTCTTTAATGAAACAAAGAGAGAAAATAAAGGAATGAGGGAAAAGAGGCCAGAAAGGAAAATACATAAATTAATGGCCTATTTATGAGTGAAAATAAGAGATAAGGAAGAAAGAAACAAAATTTTATGTGAAAATAAGAGAGGTTGAGAGTATTATTTCCTTGGGGCAGCTTGTTTTACTTCTTAGATACAAGGAGATCCTATTTGCTAACATTGACCTTGAAACTTTGCCTTCTAGTTTTGTTTTCATATTGCAGGAGTTCTTTGATGTTTTTCTAAATGAGATGTTTAATAAATTACCATCTTTATGAGGCATAGAACATCATATTGATTTTATACTTAGTTCTACCATTCTTAATTGACCAACCTATAAAATCAATCATATGGAGACTAAGAAGATGTAAAGGCAGGTGGATGAGCTTTTAGGGAAAGGATTAGTAAGAGAGAGTATGAGTTCTTATGTCATTCTAATCATCTTGGTCCCTAAAAAGGATGGCACATGGTGCATATATGTTAATTGTAGGGTAGTCAATAAAATTATTTTAAAGTATAGACACTTTATCTCTAGACTTGATGACATGTTAGATGAATTGCATGGGGCTCTTTACTAAAATTTATTTAATGAATGGATATCATAAAATTAGGATGAAACTGGGAGATGAATGAAAAAATACTTTCAAAACTAAGTATGGTTTGTATAAATGGTTAATAATGCCTTTTGGTTTGATTAATGCACCTAGTACATTTGTGATATGGCATAATGGCATGGCAAAGTGATATGGCATAATGGCATAGCATTTTAGCATGGTATATCGGCGTATAACATGAAAAATAACGCATATTGCATAACGTGTTGGCGTATTTGGATTGTATTGGCATACAAGATATGTTATGGCATGGCATATGCATGATATGATATAGAAGTGTATGATGTGACATGTGACATGACATATGACATGATATGGCATATACATTTAGTAAATATAATAAACCATCCACAGAATAAAAATTTCAAAACACTGGTGAAAGGGATCAAGGAATTAAGGGATACACATAGGATTTTAGGGGTAAATTAATACAAAACCTAGAATAATGCTATTATATTACATAAAATCTTTGTGTATACAACATTTTAGGATGTTAAATAACATCCCCTCCTCCTTGAGAAATTTTCCTCCTTGGGTTGCATGAGCCAAAAATACACGACTAAAAAATGCAATATAAACAAATAAATTCATTAGTAGTAAATGAATTTAGGACTTATTTGATTAATTCAATGCCACATAAAAGCATGAACCAAGAGTCAAAGTCCAATTAATTGTATGGTAACAATCATGCGAATTTACATGAGCTGGATCGTGAAAATTAAATAAATAAAAATAATTTTAAGCAAAATTATTTTTAATAAATCATGGAAAATCGAATGGGAATTGCTAACATCATATAAATAGCAATTGGAGATAGTAACTCGACCAACCAAATCCAATCCTATCGAAAATAACATTTTTAACGAGTCAAATAAGCATTTAATCAATAAAAAATTAATTTTAAGGCCAAAATTAATTAAATATGATTAATTTGTGATAGATCCAATACATTTAAGTTACTATCAAACATCAAATGTTACTGGAATCATCAAACTGAGCTTAAAATTAAGTGAAAAATGCAATTTTTCTGGAAAAATACAAGGGATATACGCAGCATGTACTGTTATGTGCGCAACATATGGACTATGTGCTGCACACATAGCATGATGTGTGCCACATATAGGAAATAAATTTGCAATAAAATCAAATTTATTAGCATAAACACGATCTACAGATAAAATCTAGCAACTTTAATGAAGACAATACCTCATTTTGAGTATAAACAAGCGTCTGAATCACAAATCCATCAAGTAAATGCGTATTTAACTTCAATAATTAATTTTAAGGCTAAAATCAATTAGATCTGGATAATATAAGATAGATCTAGAACATCAAGACTATGGAAAAGCCATTAATGTTAATGGAATTATCAGATCTGAAGAGGAATAAGTGAAAACGGAAGCAAAATTCGATTTTCTGTGAAATCAGGGACCTATATGTGCAGCATATAGGCCTATGTGTTCCATACATAGGCTGTGTGTGGCACACACAGGTGTATATATGGTGCACATAGTAGAGGAAATTGAAGGAAAATTAAGTTTTTTAGCAAAAATGCGATCTACAGATAATTTCCAGTAAGTTTAATGAAGGAAGCACTCCATTTTAAGAATGAACGTGTGTTCAAATCAAGTAACTGAGCATTTAACTTGAATAATTAATTTTAAGGCTAAAATTACTTAGATCTAGAAAATATATGATAGATCTAGAACACCAAAAGCATGGACATCTAGAACACCAGAACCATGGACAATCCTTTAATGTTGCTATATTCATCAGATCGGGCAAAGAAATGAGTGAAAATGAGAGAAAATATGCATTTTCTAGAAAATATGCATTTTCTAGAAAATATGGGGTCTATATGCGTAGCATATAGGCTTATGTGCACCACACATAGGCTATGTGTGGTGCACATAGTGGTATATGTGGCGCATATAGGTTGGAAAACAGAGGGAAAATGAGGGTTTTTGAGAAAAATACAAGATCTAACTCTGATCTAGGCAGATCAAAGCCAGAAATGTGTTATTTTGATTATCAAAAGGCATTAAAAATCAATAAACAAACATGATTGAGGCCAATGATCAAGCAAACAACCCAAAATCCATAGATGCAAGCAAAAACCGGAAGAAAATGGAAGAAAAATGAGTATTTAACTTACCACGGTAGGTTTTAATTAACTTGAAGGGAGATTTTAGCAGAGTTTGGCCATTTTTGGCTAATTTTTGGACCAATTTCCATAAACCCAAGGATTATATTTATAATGGAAGGTGTTAGGGTTCAGGAAATCTAATTTTCAATGTAGGATTTGAAAATTTTTAGGCTATGTGTGCAGCACACAATGCTATGTGCATCACACATAGCCTATGTGCGTAGCATGTAGTGTAGTGCTACATGCTATGCACATAGCATTTTGACCCATCACGTGAGACCCATTGTGGCTACATCGGGATATGCACCTCTTGCCCAATAAGCATTATTTTATGCTCTAAGACATTGTATGATATGGTGCATGTTAGGTTTGATCCCAAGAAAGCTCCCGACCATATGACTTTTTCCACTATATGTGTAGTGTATAGTATTACATGCTATGCATATAGCATTTTGCCTTTATATACGCCAGCTTGCATGAGCAAAATGTAACATGCGCTACATATCAAACAAGCATCATTTGATATTTTAAGACGTTGTGCTATATGGAGCACATTATATTTGGCATGAAAAGTGGGCTCCACCAAACGTCTTATTTTGCTATATGCGTAGCACATAGTGCTACATGCTATGCATATAGCACTTTGCATGCTACGTGTTCCACCTTGTACATGTTAGTGTATGTGTGAGCTGCCGTATCCGTTTCCGTGCTTTTACGTGTTTTAACCTTTGAAAAAGCAAGCGTGGATTGTGGAGTCGCCACCTAGTTTGTTTCTATTAATCCAATTGAATTAACTTTGAAAACTAGGAAATAAAACTTAGGT
>CANYBF010133142.1:0-20955 GCA_948192965.1 Dalechampia spathulata | reverse complement strand
TTTTTAATTTGTACTCGCTTATATCGATAATACTTAATTATGACGTCAAAAATAATTTTTATTCCAAAATTTTCAAAATTCACTTATGTCTTAATTAAGTTAACGTAAGCATAAAAGTCAAAACCATTTATTCAAATTCAACGTATATAACTCAAAAATGAAGTTTGAGTACCGTTTACTATCAAGTTTAGGGTTTTGCGACAGAACGTGCAATATTCCTTTTTCAAGCTTAAAACACATTTCTGATTATCATACTCACTATTCTATATTATTTTCACAACATTATCATAGAAATTTCATTATAACATTAATTTATAAATGCACAGCAATTCACATAATACAGGATGTGACAATAATGGATGACATACCGTATGCATGGCATGTAAAATGATGTATGTCATGGCATAGTGGTGCGTATGTGAATGTGTTTTCAACATAGTATATGTTATGGCAGCCGGTATGCCATGCGATATGGCATACGACGTGACCTGATATATGACATGTGAAATGGCATACACATGCATGGTAAATTGTACATGTTTTTGTATTGCATATTGGCATATTTATACATATATGCATACGAAATATAGTGTGTTATGGCATGGCATAGTAGTGTGTGATGTGGCATGTTACATGGCATTCGACATGATGCCATGGTATATTTTAGCAAATATAAACCACGAATAAAAATTTAATGGTCGGTGAAAAGGAATCGAGAAATTAAGGGATTTTAGGGGGATTAATTATTACAAGCCAATAATAAATCCTATCCTATTACATAAATGTCCTCGCATACATATTTTGGGACATTAAGTTGCGTCCCATCCTCCTCGGGCACTATTCCACCTCGGGCAACACGAGCCGAAATGTACGATGGATAATATGCAAAAATAAAAAAATAAATTCATTAGTAGCAAATGAATTTAGGATTTATTTGAGTAGTCCAATGCTATTTAAAAGCATGAACCAAGAGTCAAAATCTAGCAATTATTTGGCAATAATTGTATGAATTAACACGAGCCAGATTGTGAAAATTAATTTTTATAAAAATAATTTTAAGCAAAATCATTTTTATTTGATCATGGAAAATTAAATAGGAGGGCTAACATCACATAAAAATTATTGGAGATAGCCACTCGACCAATTTAATTCCAATCTTTTCAAAAATCGCATTTATATGAGTAAAAATGGCTTTTTATCATAGAAAATTAATTTTGAGGCCAACATTAATTAAATGTAATTATTTTATGACTTATCCAATACACTTAAGTTACTGCCAACATCAAATGTTACTGGATTTGTCAAAAATATGTCAAAAATATGGTTAAAAACATGGTTTTTCTGGAAAAATGTGAAGTATGTGCGCCACGTATAGACCCATGTGTGCCATACAAAGGTTGTGTATGGTGCACATAGATCAACATATGGCACACATAGTTGGTTGATCTGCAAGAAAATTAAATCTGTCAGTACAGAAACAATCTACAGACAAAAACACGCAACTTTAATGAAGACAGTACCTCATTTTGAGCTTGGATCGGCCTCTGATTTGCATATCAAACATTTAACTGGGTAATTAAATGAAATAATTAATTTTAAGGCTAAAATCAATTAAATCTAAGTAATATTTCACAGATCCAGAACCCTAAGTGCATGGAGGAGCTACTGGAGTTACTGGAAAAATCAGATCCGAGGTGGATCGAGTGAAAAATGACTTTTTCTGTGAAATCCAGGATCTATGTGCGCAGCACATAGATCTATGTATACCACACATAGGCTATGTGTGGTGCACATAGATGGATATGTGGTGCACATAGTTTGAAAAATGAAAGAAAAATCAAGGATTTTTAAGCAAAAACCCTAGATCTGACCCTGATCTAGGCAGATTGGAGCCAAAAACTGAGTTTTGCTTCATGGATTTGCATCCAACCCAAGAAAAATAATTTTAAAGTTAAAATTATTTAAGATCTGGCTTGTATATGGCAGATCCAGGACATCCAAGGCATGGAGAGACCTTGAATGCCATTGGAGTGGCCAAATCGGGAAAAAAATCGATGAAAAATTGTAAAAACATGGCTTTTTCTTTAAAATCTAAGGACTATATGTGTAGCATATAGGCCTATGTATGCCACACATGAGCTACATGTGGTGCACATAGGTGAATATGCACAGCATATACTTTGAAAAATTAAACATAATGGAAGAAAAATGAAGAAAAATGGAAGGATTACCTCTAGGTAATAGGTCTTGTTCCTTGATCTTGCTTCCAAACATGTTTAGGAAGCCTAAATAAAGCCAATTTATCTCTAAATCCTAAGGATTTTAATTAATCAAGTGTTTAATTAATTTGGAGAAATTTTGATAGAGTTTTGGCTTGCCTTTAGGCAATTTCGGGATCCTTAAAACTGAACCCCAAGCTCTATATTTATAGAGCCGGATTGGGGTGTAGCAAAATTATAATTTTTGGCCCATATTTGAAAAATTAAAAAGCTATGTGCGCAGCACATAGCCTATATGCTGCGCATATAGTGCTATATGCGCAGTATATAGCCTTTTGACCCATCGCGTGGGGCCCATTATGGCCATATCAAGACGTGCGCCCTGTACCCTATAAGTATCATTTTGTGTACCAAGACATTGTGTAATATGGCACACATCCAATGTGGTTCCGAGAAGGCTCCCGACCAAACATCTTTATTGTGCTATATGTGTAGCATATAGTACTATATACTGCGCATGTATCATTTTTGACCTATGTGCTCTATCCTGTACGAGCAAAATGGGATGCATGCCATATGTCAACATAAATGCAAACGACATTCTGAGTCACGTTGCAGTTTTGAGTTTTGCCAAATTCGACCCCGAGTGGTGAGTTCCACTAATGGGCCTATTTTGGGCCCATAATGCTATTATGGCCAAAATGTGGCATTTATCATGCCAAGAGTTATGCCTCATGCAGGCATCAGTGAAACTGTGTTCTGTGTGTACAGAGCACTCGAAATGGGCTAAGATGGGTAGTAGGTCTCATCAATGCCTTCAGTGGGCCCCACAGCGTAGTGGGCCAAATATGTGGCATGTGGCATGCTGAGTGCTCTGCCTTGTGTAAGCAAGTGTGATATGTGTTGTGTGTGTATAGAACACATAGAATGGGTTGACAGAGATGGTGGGTCCCACCAGTGCCCTCAAAGGGCCCCACAATGCAGCAGGCCCCGAATGTGGCATTTGGCATGCCAAGTGTTGTGCCTCGTGTAAGCATGTGTGAAATATGTTCTGTGTGCATAGAACATGCAGAATTGGCTGATATGGGTAGTAGGCCCTGCCAAACATCGTGATGGGCCCCACCAACTACGATGTACTTTGTGCACCAAAATACTCAAAGGAAGCCACAAAGGTATATGTGCATAATCAGGGTCGATATCAAGGAATAATACCGAGCCGAATCAACAGAAACCCAAAATTGCATGAGGATGAAAAGTCAGGGTCAACAGTTTGCCCCCTGATCAGGACCATTTTGAGGCGACATAAGCGTAAGTCGTCAAAATGAGATCTGATCATAACATGACTTTTCATAGGAAGTAAGAAAGGTACCTGACTAATGCTCGTGTTAAGGTCCAATGCTCATGCTAAGGCTTGCTTGCGTCGAGGCTTGAATCCTAATCTTGTCATTAGGAGCCCAGTGCTCGGGCTAGAAGATCAAGGCTGATCCATTGCTCATGCTGAGGCTTAGAAACCCAATTCTGCCACTGGGAAAATGGTGCTTGGGCTAAATGATCAAGGCTGATCAGTGGTCCTCAACGGGACTGATGGCTTTACTACGAGTGTTAATCATCTAGAGTCAGCGTCCAGATGCCTACTGCTAGGATTTAGGAACCAAAGGCTTGGTTTTGTGATCACTACTGGATTATATGGTCAATTGCAGGACTCGGATGACCGTCTGCTGGGTCAATGCTCGTGCCATCACATAAATGTCAGATATCTCCAAAACAGCATCTAGGATCCTCTGCTAGGTCTCTGACATTTTATGGTCGATGGTCTTGACCAGTAAATTCCTAGTTTTGTCACTGGGAGCTCGGCATTCAGGCTATTTCGATCAGGGCTGACCGGTGGTCACTGCGAGACCGATGGCTTCTTTACAAGTAAATCATCTGAAGTTGGCATTTAGATGCCTATGTGTTAGGGTTTTAAAGTCGAAGGCTTGACTCTGTGATCTGTGCTGGATCGGGTGGTTCAGCTGTGGAACCAAAGGTGACCGTCTGCTGGGTCGGGGTGATTAACCGTCAGATCATATTCTCGCACTATCAAATAAGTGTTGTCTGTCTCCAAAGTCTGCATTTGGGACCCTCTATCAGAATGCAACACTATCTGGTTAATAGCTTGACCATAAGTCAAAGGCTTGACTATTTTTGATCGTCTGCTGGATCAATTTCCTGTCTTTGCCAGACATGGGAAAACAATCTATTAGTGAAATTGGTATTGAAATGTTCCAGGAAAAATACCTAAATTTTTGGGTATCAGTCTGCTGCATTCTTACTCATTTTCTAGATTTTTCAAATGTTACGGGTCATGAAAATTAGGCTCGACGGAGTGAATGACCTCTAAAAATTCTGATATTTTTACTAGAGGCCTAACTTTTATGTGCATCTTAGTGGGACCTGGGTGCACATTAGCAGGCACTCCTAGAGGGTGGCTCATGTTAGTAAAATTTGCTACATGCGGAGTGCATTCCCCTATGTATGGTGCACATAGCTTGGAAATTTTATATTTCTAGGCTTCCATCCCAAAAATCAATTTTTCTCCCCTCCAAAACTTGATTTTCTCTCAATCCCTCAAACTGAAAACTTAGTATTTTTACGAAAATGGCAGAAATTAGGATGCAACTGACCCCCCGGGACCCGGAATCTGTCATGAGCTACGCTCCAATCGAGCTTACAATGCATGATGCCTATTTTAGAGCCCAATTTGGTGATGCAGTCATGGAGACTTTTACCATAGACTCCCGCCAGTCCCGAGCTCCTCCCGAGAAGCTGTGTTTTTCGGGTTTTGGCTTGATTTTTTAATTTTTGTGGTTTTTCCAAAAATTGAGTTTTATGCTATTTTTGATGCGTTTAAGCCACTGCTAGGCTAGGATTATGTGCTAGGCTGTTGCTAGGCTTAGGTACACGCATGCTTGTTTGGATTTTTTTGATGAAAATCATGATTTTTGGCGTGGGTTTGTGCTATATGTGGCGTATATAGCACTATGTGCACTATATATAAGCCATGTGTGGTGCACATAGCATGGAAAAATGGGCAAGATGGCCCATTTTTCAGTTATTTTTTAGAAATTTACGTATTTTACTCATCTATAAGCATGAACAAGTAGATTTTGGGCTTTAAGGAGGAGCTTTGTACCTCTAAAATGTTGTCTGTATTCTATAATTCAGTATGTAACTGACTTGAATTATGTAATTTGCAAAGGGAGCAAATAGTTATCGACAGCAACAGCATTCGAGGAGTCTTTGAGTGGTACTCCCAACTGCCCGGGAGATCTGTATCAGAGTGGACCAGAGCTGCTTCAGTCCATATATCTCCTGTTCTACTAGGGTGGAGAAAAGATGCAACTGGTTTGTCATTATAGCTATGATTGAATGGTGGATGGATTCTACACACACCTTCCATCTGCTTGTGGGAGAATTTGCAATTACCCTTGGGATTTTTGCTAGAATCACCAGGCTGGAGTGTGCAGGACTACCTATATAGTTTGATGTCAGATTGACATCACCGTGTTAGGTGTATGGTACAATCTTTTACTTGTTGGGTGTGTTGCCTAACATAAGGGGCAGACACAGCATATCATACGACAGTCTCAGGGAAGCAGTGCTGGCTGAGACACTCTGTCGGATGATCTCTATAGATTAGTATACCCGCAGCTTTCTACTGTATATGCTACGGTGTACTCTATTTAATGACACCAAGAACAACATCCATATGTCTGTGTTATGGGCCCTCCATGATCTGAACACCATCGAGAGGTATGATTGGGGTAGCGCTGGTCTAGCCCATCTAATGCAAGGGCTGGATCTCTGCAGTAGGTAGTGTAGAGATTGTTTTATTAGCTGCTAGCAAGTTGTGGATTTAAGCAGAATTCTATTGATTCTGATTCCAGTATTTGCTTGAATTTTACTAACTGTGTAAATTGATCTTGCAGATCATAGCGTACGAGTTTGATCTGCTACAAAAACTCAAGATTCCACATGGGGTACCATTTGGCTTCCCATGCATGCAGGCATGGAGTGTTCCAAGGCAGAGGCTCAAGCATACGATGGATGAGTTGAGGGAGCATCTCAATGACTTAACCTGGGATCAGGTAAGAATAGACAATTTAATTAGCATTAAACTGTATTGAACTGGTTTGAGAAATACCTGAGCAGGTTTGTATTTTCTCATTGTTTACGGAATAGGTGCATCCTTACCCTGGAGCAATATATTTTCTCGACCAAAATATTGGACTAACTCAGCGCGCAAAGATAAGCATTACATGCTATTGGAGAGTCCTGAGGGTAGACTTTTTTATTTGGGAGAGCACATCATTAACTGACAACTGGGGCTCGAAGGCCATGTGGAGCCTGTTGCACCACCACGTATGATGTTCTGGGTGGCTTGCACTGATACAGACCCAGAGGTGATTACTGGGTTGACTGGCATTCCCAGGCAAGAACGTCTATCTGATTCACCAGTGGATTACACCACTTGCATCCAACTAAGATTATTGGGATCCGTGGAGCTCCCCACATGTAGAGGATAGCGTGATCGATCGAGTGGATCAGGAGTGAGATCTACCCTTCGTAGCATTCATGGTGGGCATCGTGGTTCACCAGCTATCAACAATTCTTGAGGTGGGGGTGACTCGAAAAGATCCCGTGATTCTGGGGTTAGTGCAGTCCCACCAGTGTCAATGTCTGGCACTCTAGAGGTGCCCCCAGGATATGAGCGTCCAGCAAACTTCGTGGAAGGCCAACTGATGTGGCCACAGAACCTATTGATCTTTACTTACAACGAGACTGATTGTCCTTATGAGACCTCCTTCCCAGTGCCGGCAAGGAGTGAGATTGAGTTTGATCCCTCAAACACGACCCATGTGAGTATGCATGTTTTGATACGCCTTCGACTTCAATGGTCTGACGTGTGTTTGATTTTACAGGTGCCTTGAGATACCATGGCAAATATTTCAATTCTAAGATGCTGGATGTCCAGGTGAGCACCTGTCATGAAATGCAAGTGCATGGAAATGCATGGGTGCATGACTTATATGCTTATATGCTTGTGTTTGCAGTCAAGTAGGCAGGCAGAGCAGGAGGAGCGTGACCGCTACATCCAAATGATAGAGCAGATGGGGTGAGAGATTACTCGGCTAACAGCATATCTAAAGCATTACAACATTGAAGTCTCAGATAGCCCCAGTCCTGATGATGACCACTTTGGGGACAATGATGCTTAGGGAAGACATGATGTCGGACTCCCGTATGTATGATGTCAGAACTTTATAAATTCTATATTAGAATAAGATAGCATGTTACAGTCTGGCATTGCATGCCTAGTACGCTAGGGTTGTTGCGTACCAACTGTGAAAACAGATGAAGGCTTGAATTGTGTATCTTTTGGATTTATTAATGGAATCTATAGCTGTTTGCTGCTATAAATACACCATGTTTTATGTTTTATTGCCAAAACATAACCCATTTACTCTTTTTTGCATAAGTTACAATGACTCAGCAATCACTATCTGCTTTTTGTGCTCTTTCTCGTCACTGGGGCAACAATGAATGGAGTCAACTAAATGGAATCAGACTCCAATACTTGAGAACCTTTCAGCAAAACTCAATCAACAATGCCTTGCTGCATGCTGCTATGCAATTCTAGGATCCGGAGGTTCATGTATTCCAGTTCAGGCATGTGGAACTATGTCCGATGTACGAGGAGTTTGCTGCCATCCTCGGAGTTTCTTGTAGCATGATGATGATGCTGACAGTGCCAGTGTCTATCAAAGATGCATTCTCGTGTCTAATAAGGGCTTTTGATGTTAGCCTGGTGGAGGCGAGGCCACTCTTGACTACAGATGACTCTGTAGATCTCGTCGCTATTTTCTAGCTATGTGGCCAAAAATCAATGGAGGACCCCTCATGGCTGAGGGTAGCTGGATTCGGATTATTGGTATAATTCATATTCGTTGATCCATCCAGTTATGAGGATTTATTGATCAGGCCTGTGGTAGACCAGATGATGCAGGGTCGAACCCCTTTTCCTATGATCATAGTAGAGATGATCATCAGGCTGGATAGAGTGAAGAGGGGATTATCGGAGTGTTTCACTAGTAGCTTGCTTCTTCTATAGGTGAAATTCTAAGCTACCTTTGCAGGTTTTTAACTTAGAAAAGTATGTTTTGGCCCTAATTTTTACATGAGTCACCTTTTGCAAGGCTTTTGGCCCATTGGGCTGCTGATTTTGCTTCAAACCCTAACTTTTGCTTGAACTGTCCCCTTAGGTTTTCAGCTCATTGGGTTGCTCTTATTTTTGCTTAAATAGCCTTTTGCAAGGTTTTCAACTCAGCGAGCTTTTATTTTTATTTTGTTTTGTAACAAATCTAGCTTTAAGAGAAGCTTGGGATCTTGGCACCGCCAGTAAGGGACCCATAAAGATACCTCCCTCATAGCTACATGCGAAGAGGTTATGCCTTCAGCGAGGTGAAGACGATGACATTCCAAGGCTGGACTAAGTGGATGGGGACCTGACCTGAGAGCGAGATCAGGTGGAGCTATCCCTGGTGGCACATACAGCATGTGACTGTGATGACCTACATAGATTGTATCACACTACCGGGATTCAAGTGTTACACGTACTACAGTCCTGTTAAGATCTATCGTCAGTATGGCCATCAGCAAACTATACCTCGATTGACAGAGTTCGAGGGAGGAAGGCTAGTGCCTCGCTTTCTGGAGCATGCGGAGAGGACTTGGCCTCATCGTCGGATAGCGCTGGTGGAGATTCCAGGAGCTGGATCTGCCACAAATGATGAGTACAAGTTGTGGGTGCTGCGCACGCCTGAGTCCTGTACTACAAGACATTATTAGGAAATAATGTATAATAAAGAAAGATAGCACTTTGTGTTTGAGATTTGTATAACTTATGGCTAAGTTTATGAATACATGCTTCATTCGTATTAATGAGATTAAAACATTTACATGGAAAATGTTAAAATTAACACAGAAGTTCTGGATATGCATCAGACTCAACCCCTATTATTGACTAGTCTCATGGAATATTTTCTGATAAACTATTTTAACTCTCTCCTTTTGCTTTCAAGAGCTCTAACTTTTGCATGAGTCGTCCAAGCAGATTTTTAACTCATCGAGCGAATGTTTTTCATTTTGCCTTAACTTTTGTGTGAACTGCCTATGCAAGTTTTTGGTTCACCAGGCTTTTCATTTTTATTTAGCTTTTCTTTTGCCTTTTACTCTAGACAAAATACTTCTTCAGTCGATCAAGGTTGACAGGTTCTGAGAATTTGTTACCCTCCAAGTTTGAAATGTAGACAGTGCCTTTGGAGAGGATCTTCTTAACTAGGAACGGGCCTTCCCAGTTAGGCCTAAACTTTCCACGAGGGTCGCGGATAGCTAGTTTGACTTGCTTTAGAACTAAATCACCTTCCTATATGGCTACAGGTTTGACCTTTCTGTTGAATGTGTTTGCCATGCACTTTTTGAAAAACTGTAGGTGATAGATAGCTTTTAGCTGCTTCTTATCAATAGCGACCAGTTGCTTGTATCTGGCCCTTTTCCACTCAGCTTCTGGAAACTGAGATTCTAGAATGACACGAAGTGACTTTAGCTCCACTTCAATTGGTAATATGGCTTATGTCCCGTAAACCAGGGAGTAAGGGGTAGCACCCGTAGGACTCCTCACAGTGGTTCTATAACCCCATAAAGCAAATGGCAGTTGCTCGTGCCAATCCCTGTAAGTTCAAACTATCTTAGACAAGATCTGCTTGATAGTCTTATTGGCTACTTCAACTACACCATTAGCTTGAGGGCGATAAGGAGAAGATTCATGGTGCTCAATCCTATACTTTCCAGCAAGTTAGCAACTTGGGCCTGTAATTGCACTCCATTATCAGACACCAAGTGATGCAGCACCCCATATTAGCATATGAGATTTTTCTCTATGAACTTGGTAACTTGCTTTGCCCCCAATTTTCTGTAGGATTCTACCTCCACCCATTTAGAGAAGTAATCCATCACCACCAGTATGTACCGATGTCCATTGGAAGCATTAGGGTGAATCTCTCTTATTATGTCTATTCCCCAAGCTGAGAATGGCCAAGGCGTTATCAAATTCTGTAATTTGACTTGTTGTAGGTGACTCAAATACCCATGAATTTGGTATTCATGGTATCTTTGTACAAATTGTATGCAGTCTGACTCCATAGTGAGCTAGAAATATCCTTGGCATAGGATTTTTCTGTAGAGGGCGAATCCATTCATATGGGACCCGTATACACCAGTGTGTATAGTCTACATGACTGATTCAATTTCTTTCCCTAATATGCACCAAAGTTATAGGCCATCTACTATTCTTCTGTAGAGAACACCCTGATGCTAGGTAAAATTGGCTGCTAGTCTGCGCAGAGTTAGCTTATCAGTTCCATTGGCTTCTTCTGGATAAGTACCAGTCTTCAGAAAGTTCATGATATCAGCGTACTATAGGGTCTCGTCTATTTGGTCTAGCACCATAACTCGTTCTCCCTTATAGCAAGGAATCCTTGACTGCTCGATGAACATAGGTTGAGCTTGAATCTGTGATCACTCACAAACTGAGGCCAGTATGGCTAAGGCATTGGCCATCTGATTTTCTTTACACAGCATGTGAATGAATTGGCATGAGCTAAAATTGCAAACCATGAGCTTCATGTATTCAGCATAAGGCTTGAGCCTCTTTTCTTTAACATCCCACTTGGTCATGGATTAGTAAATGACTAGCATGGAATCACTAAATATCTGTACATCTTAGGCCTCGATCATTAACAGTGCTTCCAGCCCAAAGAGACATGCTTCATACTCAGCTATATTGTTAGTGACTGAAAAGTTTAGCCGCTTTGAAAGCATAATGAGTTCACCTTCAGGAGTGATTAACATAACTCCTATACCTGCACCTCTTTTGTTGACTACGCCGTCAAAGTACAACTACCATTTATGGACATCAACTGCCTCCAAATGCTCATCTGAGAAGTCCAGTTCAAAGGTTTCAGAGTCATCCATTGGCCTGGATGTTAAGAACTCGGTAATTGCTCTGCCTTTGATTACCTTGGTAATGATGTACTACACATCAAACTCTGATAACAAGATCAGCCACCTAGAGAGTTTCCTTACTAACGAAGGAGTTGCATACAAGTACTTCATAGGATCAACCTTGGAGATTGCCTAAACTTGATATAACTAGAAATAATGCCTAAGTTTCTTGGTGACCCAGACCATAGCCATGCATAGCTTCTTGACAGTGTTGTATTTGCATTCTATTGTCAATAGTTTCTTACTCAAGTAGTAGATAGCATGCTCAACTCTAGCGTCATTCTCTTGAGCCATCATAGAACCCACTGACTCCTCTTCTTATGCTAGATAGAGTAGTAATGGTTTTCCTGGCTGAGATGGTTGTAGGATTGATGAGTTAGAGAGGTAATGCTTCACCCTCTCAAATGCAAACTAGTAGTTCTCATCCCAAACCATAGGCTGGTTCTTCCTCAAAAGCTTGAAGATAGGCTCACACATAGTAGTGATTTTGGCAATGAATCTACTGATATACTAGAGCTGTCCCATGAATCCTCTAACTTTGGTCTCAGTTCTAGGGATAGGCATCTTAATGATTAACTTTGCCTTGTCAAGATCCACTTCGATACCCCTCTGACTGACAACGTGGCCCAACAGCTTGCTAGACATCACCCCAAAAGTGCACTTCTTCGGATTCAGCCTGAGTACATATTTCTCAACACGTATGAGAAATCTTTCAAGAGCAGCTGGATACTCTTCTCTGGTGGGAGACTTCACCATCATATCATCCACATAGACTTCGACCTCCTTGTGGATCAGATCATGCAACAGTGTTATTGCAGCTAGTTGGTAGGTGGCACCTGTGTTCTTCAAGCCAAAGGGCACGACCTTGTAGTAGTAGATCCCCCATTCTGTGATGAAAGCTATCTTCACCTTATCTGTAACTGCCATCAAGATCTGGTTGTACCCTGAGAATCCATCAGTGAAGGAATACATAGTGCTAGCGGCTGCACTATCTACTAGCACATCGATATGAGGCAAAGGAAAGTCATCCTTTGGGCATGCTTTGTTAAGATCCCTGCAGTCTACGCAGACTCTGACCCTGCCATCTTTCTTGGGAACTAGAACCACATTGGCCAACCATTCTGGATAGTCAACAACTTTAAGGAATTTGACATCCAACTGCTTTTGGATATCTTCCTTGACTTCTTGAGCCCATTATGGTCAAAGGCATTGTAGCTTCTACTTAACTGGCTTGAACCCCGGCTTGGTAGGAATTCTGTGTTCCATGATGGACCTGTCGATACCCGGCATGTCTTCATAGCCTAGAGCAAAGGCTTTTATATGCTTTTTCAATGTGCTGATTATTTTTGTTCTCTCTTCAAAGGTCAAGTCTGATGTAATATGGAGGAGACATGGCTTGTCATCTGTGTTAATGTTAACATTTTCAATGCATGATGCATTAATGTTAAAAATGCTCATGTAATGCTCATGTTTATGCATAATGCCATCAATATACATATCACAAACATAAGCAAAGTTTTTCTTTATTGCATTATACTTATTTGGAATTACATCATCATTAAACAGAACAGAAATAGGGACATCAACATCTTCATATAGTAATTCCTCAAAAGTACTCTCCATCAGCATAGCTATGTCCTCGTAGACCTTTGGCAGCAGCAGGTCCTCAATGTCCAAGTTCTGCAGCTTGGATCCTAACATGGTAACTATAGCGATTTCCGGCTCCAGGCGGCCAGTGGTGAGATCAGCAACATCACCAAAGATCTGAAAAGCTTCATCAGGGCTGATGGTGAAGGAATCATCAGTCTTTCCAGTTACTGTCAAGGCTGACAGGTCACAAACATCACCAAAGATGGCAAATTGTTGCTCAAAGAAATCATCCGAGTTTGGCAACTCAGAAGCATGATCATGCTGAGTCTCCCCTTGGATGAAGAGAACCATCTTGCATCCCTCTGGCTTGTCTGAAGTGTAAGGGTTGAACCTGATGCAGTATCTTTCTTCCCACATGGCTGTAGGAATGTTGAACTCTACCGGACCTTGCTGATACCGGCTTAAACCCATGCCAGGCACGTAGTTCATCATGCACATCATTCTCTCCATAGTGGGACTCAGTTGGTACGAGTAAGATTTAGGCTCTTCAATAGTAGCAATTTAAAACCCAATCATGAGGGGGACGTCTTCCCTGATGCAAGCTAAAGCAACCTCATCATCAGCTGCGATAGTAACCATACCTTCCTTGTATGGAAACTTGATCTTCTGGTGTAGGGTGGATGGCACACCTCCCAGGGGATGGAATCATAGTCGGCCCAAGAGCAGCACAAATGACACCAGAATGTCTAGGACTGTGAACTCTACCACTGACTCAATCGCCCAACAGTGACAGTAGCAGTGAAGGTACCGATAACCTCCCTTTTAGACTCATCATATGCCCTTATGATAGTCTTGTATGGCTTCAAGTCTGAAAGTTGGATCTCGAGCTTGGGCAACACCTTGAGTGGGCAAACATTGATACCAGAACCATCATCCACCATGATATAGGGAGTGGAGAAGTTCATAATGTTCACCTTAATGAAGAGTGCTCTGTTGTGGTAGATTCCCTCGGGCGGTAAATCCACATCAGAGAAAGTGATCATGTTGAATGGTAGCTCTCGGTTTACCAGCTGACTCTTCATGCTGAAGGTAGAAGCAGAGGGAGAGATTCTCATGCTTGAGAGTGCTTCAACGACAGCCCATCGATACTGTTGGGAGGACATCACTAAGTCCCAAATGTTAATGTTAGCTTGGGTTTTCTTTAGCTACTTAACAACAACTTTATCAAGCTGAGCAACCTGATCAGCTGGTTGTAGAGCTGGAACATAGCTTGGGCCAACCTCGTCCCTGGTAGGCCTAGCCTCGGTCGACTATTTAAAGGCTTCTGGCTTCTTCCTGAGGTCGGAAGGAGTGAACACCTTACAACTTTGAGTCATGTTGCAGACTCAAGAGGGCATCTTATTGGTACTTAACCATTTCTGCTATTTGGGCAATTTTGGTGTTGGTTTGGCTACTTTAGGGGTCTCGGCTGACTTACCCTTCTTTGAAGCCTATGCTTCTGACAACTATAGCTTGGAGGAATCTTGAGTAGCTGCAGATTCATCCTCATAGCTATCGTACCATATGTCGATGGTACCAATGTCAAATCTATCACTCGGATGGAAAGTGATGATAGGTAACTGAGCAATCCTCTCATTGTTGAGGGAAGAGAAGGAGCTAAGGATCAGGGATTATGGAAACCTTGATTGGATCATGTAGGTACAGTTGGCTTTATGGTAGTTTGGCAGTGGGTTTGTCTTGGTTGATGGCTTGGATTTTTCAGGGTCCTCGATCTCACCAGAGTCGATGAGGTTCTAAATGACCAGTCGGAGAGAGTGATAGTCATTAGTGTTATGACCATGGTATTGATGATAGTGGCAATAGGTTTTGGTGTCCACCAAGACTAGGGGTGGTGTTTTGAAGTTTGGTTCAAGCGGTTTGATGAGTTTGGCTTTGAGGAGACACCCAAAGGCCTAGAAAAGAGGCATTCCAAGATCCAAGAATCTCTTGGATGGGGTAGTGTTTCGAAGTATGGGGTTTGGTGTTTACACAGCGTTGATGTAGTGAGGTTTCGGTGTTTGTAGGGCATTGGCGTAGTGGGGTTTTGGTTACGTCTGAGTGTATGTGGTAGTTTTGGGTTTTGGGAAGGAAAGTTCCTTTTTCTTACCCTCAGTTTGCTCAATGCATTATCCCACTGAGTAGATGTCCTCAAAAGTGTGGAATGTCTGATACTTCAGCTTATCCTGGTAAAGTGGCAGCGACTCCATGATAAGCTTATTGATCATGTCAGATTCAGATGGCTTCTGTCTGACCAGTGTAGCTATGTCCATCCAGCGACTGAAGTAATCCATAAAAGACTCATTGGTTTTCTGCTTAACCATTTCCAGGTCCATCAAGGTTACATCAAATCAGGACTTGAACCCGTATTGTTTACAGAATATAGTACAGAGAGGCTTCCACTCAACCATGGTTGCCTTGTTCAGACTATGATACCAGGCTAGCACTGGTCCCTTCAGTGAGATGAAGAAGAGTCGGACTATCTGATCATCCGACAAATCTATAGTGTTCATCAGCATGGTGTAGGTCTTCAGATGATTCTTTGGGTCCCCAACTTCATTGTACTTGGGAACATCAGGGAGTTTGAACGTAGCAGGTAGCCTCTTGATAGCCCGAACAGAGAACTCATCAAATTCCCGGTCAGACCCCATACCCTTGGTCTTCATGATGGTCTGCAGTTGTTCTATCTTCTGTTTCAATATAGTGGTCTCAGATTTTTGAACATCATGCATATAGAGCGAGACGTCATCATCGATCTCCATGTCATACAGGTTGACACCTTTCCCCATTTTCCTTGATCAGAGCTGACGAGGTGATGAATTCTACAGGACTGAGAGCCTCCCAGATCTGTTGTTACAGGAGAGTCTTGAAGTCATCATTCAAGAGCTTGGCCACAGATTGGTTGATTAGCTTCTAAACTAAAGTAAGTGTGTCCTCATCTAGTGTTGAGGCAGTAGGGGCAGATGAGGATGCAACATTCCTGACGTTCTGTGAGTCTGACATGGTTCTCTACATGATAGAAAGAGTTAGCATGGATGCATGAGTATGCATATGATGTTGCGTATGATGTACATGATGCAACACGTAGAATGTATGCATGCCCTATGCTAGGAAATAATGCGATGTCATGGCTATAATAAAGCTAGTTAGCATGCGTATGCATGGATGCACGTGATGCATCACGTAGGATGTATGCGTGTCTTATGCTAGGAAACATCCAGCGTTATTGCTGCAAAAGCAAAATTTGTTAGGAAATTGCATGAGTATGCATGTATGTGTGTTTGGCAGAAAACACAAAAATGATTAGTAAACACATAGCATGCAGTAGTGCTCCCTTTCAACCTTATACCTCCATGAGATTTGGTCAATCCAAGTTCTCCTTTCCTAGGTAGGGATACTAACCCAGAGTTACACTGGAAACTCGAGGTGCGATTCTCTTGATAAGGTAAGCAAAAGGGTTGATCGTTGCTCGATCATATGAGGGATTACGGTAAAAACCTGATAGCATTTCGACTTAATAATATTGGAATGATAAGAGAATGCCGATGGAATTGGCATGAGGTTATGTAACTAAATGGAATCATGAAAGGATTTCATCTCTTAGCAGAGCAATACGGGCATATTCATATTGTTATGATAAGAGTATGCCTATAGAATAAGCATGAAGTTATGTAACCATACAGAATCATGAAAGGATTTTGACTCTTAGTAGAGCAATACGGGCATGGTCATATTGTTATGATAAGAGTATGCCCGTGGAATAAGTGTAAGGTTATGCAACCATATGGAATCATGAAAGGATTCTGACTCTTAGCAGAGTAATACGGGCATGATCATATTGTTATGATAAGAGAACGCCCGTGGAATAAGCATGAGGTTATGCAACCATACAGAATCATGAAAGGATTCTGACTCTTAGCAAAGTAATACAAGCATGATCATATTATTATGATAAGAGTACACCCATGGAATAAGCATGAGATTATGCAACCATGCGGAATCATGAAAGGATTCGAACTCTCAGCAGAGCAATATGGGCATGATAATATTATTATGATAAGAGTACACCCATGGAATAAGCGTGAGGTTATGTAACCATACGAAATCATGAAAGGATTCTGACTCTTAGTAGAGTAATATGTGGGAGGAAAATAGGCCAGGTCTATGCAAATCCACTCACATGATAAGGCAAAGATCCACATAGCATGCAATAAGAGTCCTAGTTTGGAATGCTGCTAGGCTTACTACATGGGCTTTAGTCCGGTTTTGAGAATAGTCTAAGGTCTCCCACCACATTGTCCATAACCTATCCAACCAAATGGAATCATCAATATAGGACTATACCTTATGTCTATCCGTTAGGAATCATCGACAGTTATCAGTACAGCGCGGCGAGTGGTGAAGGCAGATGTGCTTTCCCGAGGAGTTGAATGAAGTCCAAGGTACTCACTCACTCACAATCACCGATTTAACATGGGACCAGGGTGGTGTGTGTGGACACAGACTGGTGTTGTGATGCATATAATTAATCCAACTATGATGGGAAAATTGATATGGAAACTCTTAGATGCCACCACTCTTTTGCCATGATATCCCCAGTAGAGTTGCCACTATGAGCACCTGATTTTTGCCGGAGCCCAGAGCAAGGCTTGCGATGTTCACAAACCAAGGACCGCACTTGGAGTGAAAGCATGAACTTCCCAAGGGGCTACCTTGAGGAATGATACAGACTCAAAAGAGTCACAAGGGAGTCGCCATCGAATGGTTCCATATTGGTCCAACCGACCCATAGTATAAGTGCTAGTTAAACCCTTCAGAGATTGGGTTCGGGTGGTGGAGATCTATTTCTATGAGTTTCCAAGATCGATTTTACCATTATAGTTAGGATTAATTGTCCTAAGGAGGCAAGCATACAAGCATCAATGTAAGCACATAAAGTGACATGCATTTTAGCGTTACAAGGTTGCATGTAAAATGACATATAAAGCTATATGACATTTGAATGGCATGGTATATGCATGGCATGCAAAATAGCGATAAAGTAACATAGCATATGCATGACATGTGAGCGTGAATGATATATCATGTGCATGATATGGCAACCTAGTATGATATGTAAGCACATAATCATGGCAAGTAGCACGTATAACGTAGCGTGTTAGCTTATTAGATCGTTTTGGCGTATGCATGGCATATGCATGGTGTATGAAATGAGTGTCATGGCATATGCATGACATTTGATATGATGTATGGCATGGTATATGCATGTTATGTGAGGGTGTATGCCATATCATATGCATGATATGTGAATATGATGTATGACATGGCATATGCATGACATGGCATAGTGGATGACATACCATATGCATGGCATGTGACATGATGCATGATATATCATGTGCATGATATATGAGGTGATATATGGCATGGCATATGCATGACATGGCATAATGGATGACATACCATATGCGTGGCATGTGAAATTATGTATGGCATGGCATATGCATGACATGATATAGTGGTGTGTATGTGAATGTGTATTCAACATAGTATATGTCATGGTATACGGTATGAAATGTGATATGGCATACGACGTGACATGATATATGACATGTGAAATGGCATACACATGCATGGTAAATTGCGCATATTTTTGTATTGGTGTATTTATACATATATGCATACGAAATATAGTGTGTTATAGCATGACATATGCATGGCATGGCATAGTAGTGTGTGATGTGGCATGTTACATGGCATGTGACATGATGATATAGTATATTTTAGCAAATATAAACCACGCATACATATTTTGGGGATTTTAGGGGGATTAATTATTACAAGCCAATAATAAATCTTATCCTATTACATAAATGTCCTCGCATACATATTTTGGAACGTTAAGTAACATCCCTTCCTCCTCTGGCATTATTCCACCTCGGACGACATGAGCCAAAATGCATGATGGATAATATGCAAAAATAAACAAATAAATTCATTAGTAGGAAATGAATTTAGGATTTATTTGACTAGTCCAATGCTATTTAAAAGCATGAACCAAGAGTCAAAATCCAGCAATTATTTGGCAATAATTGTGTGAATTAACACGAGCTGGATCATGAAAATTAATTTTTATAAAAATAATTTTAAGCAAAATCATTTTTATTTGATCATGGAAAATTAAATGGGAGAGCTAACATCACATAAAAATTATTGAAGATAGCCACTCGACCAATTTAATTCCAATCCTTTCGAAAACCGCATTTATACTAGTAAAAATGGCTTTTTATCATAGAAAATTAATTTTGAGGCCAAAATTAATTAAATGTAATTATTTTATGATGTATCCAATACACTTGAATTACTGCCAACATAAAATGTTACTGGATTTGTCAAAAATATGTCAAAAATACGGTTAAAATATGATTTTTCTGGAAAAACGTGAAGTATGTGCGTCATGTATAGACCTATGTGCACCACACATAGGCTATGTGTGGCGCACAGAGATCAACATGTATTACACATAGTTGGTTGATCTGCAAGAAAATTAAATTTTTCAGTACAGAAACAATCTACAGACAAAAACACGCAACTTTAATGAAAACAGTATCTCATTTTGAGCTTGGATCGGCCTCCGATTTGCAGATCAAACATTTAATTAGGAAATTAAATGAAATAATTAATTTTAAGGCTAAAATCAATAAAATCTGAGTAATATTTGATAGATCCAGAACCCCAAGTGCATGGAGGAGCTACTGGAGTTATTGGAAAAATTAGATCCAAGGCAGATCGAGTGAAAAATGACTTTTTCTGTGAAATCCGGGATCTATGTGCGTAGCACATAGATCTATGTGCACCACACATAGGCTGTGTATGGTGCACATAGTTTGGAAAATGAAAGAAAAATCAAGGATTTTTAAGTAAAAACCCTAGATCCGACCCTGATCTAGGCAGATCAGAGCCAAAAACTAAGTTTTGCTTCATGGATTTGCATCCAACTCAAGAAAAATAATTTTAAAGTTAAAATTATTCAAGATCCAGCTTGTATATGGCAGATCCAGGACATCCAAGGCATGGAGAGACCTTGAATGCCATTGGAGTAGCCAGATCGGGGAAAAAACTGGTGAAAATGGCAGAAAAATGGCTTTTTATTTAAAATTTAAGGACTGTATGTGCAACATATAGGCCTATGTATGCCACACATGAGCTACATATGGTGCACATAGGTGTTTATGCGCAGCATATACTTCAAAAAATTAAACAGAATGGAAGAAAAATGAAGAAAAAGGGAAGGATTACCTCTAGGTAGTAGGTCTTCTTCCTTGATCTTGCTTCCAAACATGTTTAGGGAGCCTAACTAAAGCCAATTTATCTCTAAATCCTAAGGATTTTAATTAATCAAGTGTTTAATTAATTTGGAGAAATTTTGACAGAGTTTTGGCTTGCCTTTGGGCAATTTATCTGGCTCTATATTTATAGAGTCAGATTGGGGTGTGGCAAAATTGTAATTTTTGGCCCCGATTTGAAAAATTAAAAGGCTATGTGTGCCACACATAAGGCTATGTGCTGCGCACATAACCTATATGCTACATATATACTGCTATATGCGCAGTATATAGCCTTTTGACCCGTCGGATGGGGCCCACTGTGGCCATATCGGGACGTGCGTCCCGTGCCCTATAAACATCATTTTGTGTACCAAGGCATTGTGTAATGTGGTACACATCCGATTTGCCCTATAGTACATATAATACTATATACTGCGCATATAGCGTTTTTGACCTATGCACTCCACCCGGTACAAGCAAAACAGGATGCGTGCCATATGTCAATGGAGATGCAAATGACATTCTAAGTCACTTTGCAGTTTTAAGTTTTGCCAAATTCAGCCCCGAGTGGCAAGTTCCACTAATGGGCCTATTTTGGGCCCATAATGCTATTATGGCCAAAATGTGGCATTTAGAGCGCCAAGATTTACGCCTCGTGCATGCATCAGTGAAACTGTGTT
>CANYBF010132923.1:0-12976 GCA_948192965.1 Dalechampia spathulata | reverse complement strand
ACGCATAACATCATACGCTATGTGCCATAAATATGTGCTTACATATTAGGTTGCCATATCATGCATATGATATGTCATTCATACTCACATGACATGCATATGCCATGTTACTTTTATCGCTATATCACATGACATGCATATTCCATGCTATCTAAATGCCATATAGCCTTATACGTCATTCTACGTGCAACTTTGCAACGCTAATTCACATGACGCGCTGTATGTTTACAATTACGCTCGCATGCTTGCCTGCTTAGGACAATTAATCCCAACTAAAATGGTAAAATCGATTTTGGAAACTCATAGAATAGATCTCCACCACTCGAACCCAATCTCTAAAGGGTTTAACTAGCACTCATGCTATGAGTCAGTTGGACCAATCCGGAACCATCTGGTGGTGACTCCCTTGTGACTCTTTCGAGTCTGTATCATTCCCTAAGGGAACCCCTTAGGAAGACTGCATTTTTCCTCCAAGTGCGGTCCCCGGTCCATGACTTTCGCAAGCCTCGCTTTGGGCCCCGGCAGAAACTGGCGCTCACACACGCATCTCTAAAAAGTGGTAAGCACATTACACAAACCAAAAGGCATACGCCGATAAGCAAATGTACCATATGGACATGTGAAAGTTGTTTTCTCTTGGTCTTGAGGAAAAATGAAAATTTGGTTATAGCTTAAATAGCCATCTAGAAAATAATAGAAAGAATGACCTGCTATCTTCTCAATCATTTGATCAACAAAGGGTAAATGACAGTGATCCTTCCTAGTGGTAGAATTCAGCTTTCTATAATCTATGCATACTCTCCAACCAGTTAGTGTTCTAGTTGATAGCAATTCCTTTTTCTCATTCTCTATAATAGTTATGCCACCCTTCTTAGGTACACATTGGACAGGACTCACCCACTCACTATCAGAAATAAGATAAATAATACCTCCATCCAGCAGTTTAATTACCTTCTTTTTTACAACATCATACATATTAGGGTTAAGTCTATTTTTCCTCTTACGAACAGGCTTGCTTCCTTTTTCTAAGTGTATCCTGTGCATGACCATATCAGGGCTAATTCCCTTGATATTTGACAGCTGCCAGCTTAAAGCTTGGATGTGCTTCGTACCATTTTGAGTAGCTGGTCCTCCTATGCTAAAGTTAGAATATTAGATATAATGATTGGTAATGTTTCATTACTACCTAGGAAAGCATACCTTAGGTGTTTTAGCAGGATTTTCAGTTCTAAAATAGGTGGTTTTTCAATCGAAGGAGTAGGGTTAAAATTCCTTACCAACAGTTCTGTTTTAGGTGGTTTGCCACCTTCCTCACCTATTACCTCAATTTCCTCCTTTATTATGACATTCTGCACTTCTTCATTTAGTACAGTAGATACACATTCATCTACTACATCTACCTTCATGCACGCCTCACCTTCTATTCATACAAAATTCCATATGCTCTTTACCAATTTGGAGGATGAGTTTTCCTTCATGTACATCAACTAATGCTCTCCTTGTATTTAGGAAAGGTCTTCCTAAAATCAGGGAGCAATTGACATCCTCATTGTAGTCCAACACCATAAAATCTACTAGAATGATGAACTTATCCACTTTCACTAGGACATCCTCAATTATTCCAAATGGGTTCTTCACCAATTGATCTGCAAGCTGAATTACCATGGAAGTAGTTTTTATATCTCCAAGACCTAGCTTTTGAAAAATGGCATATGGTATCAAGTTGATACTTGTGCCCAAATCACACAAACATTTATTAAATACCAAATTTCCTATTTTACATGGAATAATGAAACTTCTTGGATCCTGTAGCTTAGATGGAATTTTACTTGAAATGATCAAGCTACAGTTCTCAGTTAATAAAATTGGTTATGTATCATCAATTGTGCATTTGTATGTTACAAATTCCTTTAAAAATTTAGCATATTTAGGCATATTCTGTATCATCTCAGCAAATATCATATTTATTCTCAGTTTTTCAATTTGTTCATAAATGTAGCAAACTTTTCATCCACTTTAGGTTTTGGTAATCTTTGTGGAAATGGTATGGGGGCATGTACTTACCTGGTCCTGGCTCCTTCTCCTTTCTCTTCTGCTTAGACCCAACTCTATGATCATGGAGTTAACTGCCACAATCATGGCAGTGACTTCCTCCAGGCTCTGTCTGTGCTTATGAAGGCCCAGCTTCACAGCTACTCTATTTTCTTTCCTCAGTCCTACACTCATCCTCAACATTAGCAGGTTCCTTACCTTTATTGACCAGCTCTTTGCCACTCCTTAGTTGAATTGCATTCACTTGCTCCTTAGGGTTTGGCTTGGTATTACTTAGAAGTCCTCCAAGGTTCCTTTGTGCTATTGCTATTGCCAGCTGCCCCACTTGTACTTCTAAGTTATGGATGGAGGAGGAATGGTTCTTCTTGATTTGATCAAACTTGGCTTCCATTCTCTTTTATGACTCCTCCTGGCTTGTCAATTTTATTCCCAACAGCTCCATGAACTTCTCCATCTTTAACTGAAAGTTGTTTTGGGGAGGTGCTGGTTGTTGTATCTTTTACACATTTCCTATATTGTTACTCCAAGAAAAACTTGGATGGTTTCGCCATCCCGGATTATATGTATTGGAGTAAGGATTGTTACCTTATCTTCTTATAAAGTATGGCATGTTTCCTACAAAGCTAACATGCTCCATGCTCTCACATGCATTGCATTCATTCACAACATGTCCTGCTTGTGCTAATTTGCTTTGTGAAGGTTGCAACTTCAGCCTTCAAAGCATTGATAACATCTATGGATAATACACCTTTGTGTTCTTTAATTACTGTCTTAGACCTGTCTGATGCCTATAGTGCATTTGTAGCTACCATCTCTTCCAGCAGTTCATATGCTACCTTAATAGTTTTCTTTATCAAGGACCCTCCAGCTGCTGCATCGATGGTCCCTTTGGTGGTTGTGTTGACCCCATTATATAATGTTTATAGCAGTAATTCTCTCGGTAGGTTGTGGTGCGAACACATCCTTTGTAGCTCCTTGAATCTTTCTTATGTCTCATATAGAGACTTATTGTCCGTATACTAGAAATTTGTAATCTCCGTAATGATCTTTGCTGTCTTTGCTAAGGGAAAGTATTTGGCTAGAAATACTTGCATAAGCTGGTCCTAAGTTGTAATTGACCTTGGGGTCAATGAGTTCAGCCAAATCTTTACCTTGTCCCTCAATGTAAATGGGAATAGCCTCAGCCTTACTTCATCCTCTGTCACTCCATTATACATGAAAGTATCATAGATCTCCAGAAAATTTAAGATATGAGCATTAGGATCTTCATTTGCTAAACTAAAGAATTGTACCGAAGACTGCAACATCTGCAGTAGAGCTGGCTTAATCTCAAAATTATTGGTTGCTACAGCTGGTCTCATTATGCTTTATTGGTAAGTATAGAAACTAGGCCTGACCACATCCATCAAATTCCTTTGCTCTTCTGCCATTTCTACTGGATTTTCTTGCATAAATCATTCTTGAGCAGCTCTTTGGTTCTCTCTTTCAAGCCTTGTTAGATCATCATAAGTTTTTAACAATGATGATTAAGAGTTCTTGGTGTTTCTCTTACTTATACAACTATAGAATTTTAAATAAAATAATTAACAAAATGCTTAAATCAACCTATACTCTCTTTGTAACAACGTTGAACACATCAATCCCCAGCAACAGCGCCAAAAACTTGATTGTCCCTGAAACGACAGTAGTTTTAATCACTACTTCACTGCAAGTATATAGATAATTATAGTAAGATATCAATCCCATGAGGATTAATGGCCTATCCACCACTACTTGGATTTCCAATCTATTTAAGCAACAACAATGGTTTGGTGTTTGGAAATAAATAATTATAAAAACAAGTATGTGAATAAAACAAGATTGATGGTAAAAAGATAACATAATGATAAGAAACATAGGATTTGAAGTCATAATCACCAAGCTAAGGCAGCAATCATGTGCTTATTACCACCCAAGATATCCAAAAGCATCGATCACCCTCTCTCGAGGCAAAACCAACTAAATTACCTTCTAATCTCAAATTCACTTAGTCACTGTCGTGGTGCTCTAATTAGGGAAACTATTAAGCCATCATACAGGAGCTAAGAACATGTGGATCTCTCATGCACATTTACCTAAACAAAATGAATAAGCATTCTATAATTCAACTCTCGTTGCAATTACAGAGCATAAGAAATCATTTAGAAAGGTAATCTTTAGATTTGAACATCTCTCAATGAACAAGCATTCTACAATCCAACTCTCGTTGCAATCGTAGAGCAGAGATTTTTATTTCTAAAATCAAACTTTAGAATTAAACACTCTTAGTAATGTTAAACAAGCACAATCAACTATCCCCAACAAGGGGTTTTAGAAATCAAATCTTACTATAAGGTACTTAGCCACTCATGGCTTACAAGAAAAATAAGAAAAAATGAAGATACAGCTAAGAAGAACACTTTGGAGAGAAAGAAAGAGTGGCTGGTAGTCTCCTAGATCAATTTTGATTCCCTCCTTAAATCCTTAAGTGGAGGTCACTCCTTGCCCCGTCTTGAGTTTGTCCATTTCTTTGCCCACTACTCTTCCCATGATGTGGTCTCTATTACCATTAAGGCTCTTTAAGACTTTTATTTTTGCTCCCCTCATGGAACCATTCTTCCCTCGGAGTTGACTGTAAGGATCATGCTTTAAATGGCCAATAATTGCAAGTCCATGATCATGGAGTTAGATGCCACAATCATGGCCTTGCTTCTAAGGGCTTCCTTATGATGTACATCTTCTGCCATGATCATGGAGTTGAGTGTCATAATTGTGAAGTCCTACCAAGGTCCCTTCTCTTGATTCATACCCTCTGTCACGATCGTGGAGCTCCATCCCACGATCGTGGAGCTCCATCCCACGATCGTGGAGTTTCTCTTCATGCACAAAAATTTTTCAATTTCTCTTATTTGTTCCTTAAACTCTACACACTTAGTACACACATCAAATTCCATAAACGACAACATAAATAATGCAAAACATGATGAATTTGATGTAATGTACATCCTAAGAACATCTAACATGTAATGCATGATGGCACATATCAATGGGAGCGTTAAAGTATTTCTTTTGACTTCAAGTCAAGTAATATGAAGATGGAATCTTAATCAATCAAGTTAAGTACACATAAAAAATGCTAAAGAAGTTTGGACTAGAAGATGTAAAGCCAAGCAAAACTCCAACGAGAACTACCACAAAGCTTTCCTTGGATGAAAGTGGAAAACAGGTTGATCAAAAGAAGTATAGAGGTATGATAGGCAGTTTGCTTTATCTAACTGCTTCTAGGCCTGATATAATGTTTGTTGTGTGTATGTATGCTAAGTTTTAGTCAACTTCTAGGGAATCACATTTGTGTACTGTGAAACATATTTTCAAATACTTGATTAGAACTATGCATTATGGATTGTGGTATACTAAGAATGATTCTTTTGACTTGATTACTTATTTTGATGCAGACTTTGTTGGGAATGTGTTAGATATGAAAAGTACCTCGGGTACTTATCATTTCTTAGGAAATTGTTTGGTTTCTTGGTTTAGCAAGAAACAAAATTGTGTATCATTGTCTACTGCTGAATCTGAATACATATCCACATGTTGTTGTTGTACTCAAGTACTTTGGATTTAACAATAATTAATGGATTATAATATCTATGTTTCATGCACCTCTATCAAATGTGATAATACCAGTGCTATCAATCAGTCTAGGAATCCAATTCAACATTCTAGGACTAAGCACATAGATATTAGGTATCATTTTCTACATGATAATGTGTAAAAAGGGAAATTTGTATTAGAATTTGTTGATACAACTTACTAATTAGCATATATTTTTACTAAACCCTTTAGTGAAGAATGCCTAAACTTCATCAAACATGAACTAAGAATGATATATGGATCATTTTTAAAGTAAGTGTGATTGGTGGACTTTAGAAACTTTAGGAAAAATCATAGAACTCTGTAAAATTTTCTATTTTTTAGTCCTTGTATGATCGTATGTGTTTTAGTATGCCTGTAAAAATCCTTAATGTTCAATTCTAAAGTTTCTTGAAATGATGGGTATGACCGTTAATCTTTTTAGTACATCCATACGCCATGTGGTGCGATTGTACCAAATTTGGTATGCCTGTACGTGTTCAAAACACCAAATTTCTTCTATTTTTACCAAGACTTATGGTATGGCCATACAAAATTGGGTACGCTCGTATACGATACTATGAAAATTTTTTCAATTTTTGGCTGACAACTCTTGTACATTGTACGCCTTCAATGGTACACCCATACGTGATAGTGATTTTCAGGCATTTTTGAGCCCTACGGCCATACACCTAGGTGGTACGCCCATATGTGATATGGAAAACCAATTTAAAACATGATTTTTCAGTTTCTGTTGGATACCGGATTATGATTTTCTCTAATTTCTCTCTCAAATCCTCACCAAATTCAACAAAATTAGTCTCCAAACACTAGAAATCCATTTGCCTACAACCCTCTTCATCATTTTCGGTTTGTCTTCGTTTGATTCTTCAGTTTTTAATTTTAATTTTAACTATTTTATTGATTTTTAATTCAATTTTTCTTTTTGATTTTCTGCTCAATCTAAGCTGTTTTTGCTCTAGGTTCTTTAAAGATAGTTGATTAGGATTGTGTTGTGGTGCACTGTGTCAAATTTTATTGATTTTCATGCAGATACAAATTTTTGAGTTTTACAAAAATTAGCCGAACCTCTATCAAATTTTTGAAAAATTTTACTTTTAGCTAAATTGTCTATTTTTCACTGATTTTATTCATGTCTACTCTTGAGTCTCGCAGTGGCTCTTTGTCTTAGGGATGTAGAGTCAAATGCACTGTGCCAGCAGGCTCTGGTCCTCGTGCTACTACTTTTATCTCTACAGTACGCACCTCTATTTTGAGTAAGAAAGTATTTTCTTGCTCTCGATTTATGTATCATCCTACTATCCATCAGACCGAATTAGAGGATGACGTTCTATGATATTTGGCCAATGTAGGTTTATTAAATTTTGCTTTCTTAGATAACCACTACATTCAGTCTGTAGCTCTAGAGTTCTTATAGACTTTCTCACTATCTACTTCTTATTCCTGCACCTTCAGACTCTTTCGTAGGCCTTATACTCTTTCTCCTATAGAGTTTGATAGCATCTTTGACTTCCACACTGATGGCATTTCTAATGCCAAATCTATGGTATTTGACCGCAATGACATCTAGAGGGAGATCGCACTCGATACTCCTTTCTGTCCCTCGAGGCTTAAAGCCTCATATCTCAAATCCACCTCATTATACTACTATCACAGATTGATCTCCTGTCTTATTTTTGGGAGATCTAAGTCTAATGACACAATCATTGGCCCTGACCTGATTTTCCTCTATTCTATGGTCATGAGCACTTCTATCCAGCCTAGATATTGGCTTGAGACCTCTTTCCATGAGGTCAGCATCCAGAAGTAGCCTGATAGGGCTATTCTTTTTGGTCCTATCATTCACTACATCTACAGCAGCTGCATGTCTTTCTAGCTTCTCCGCCCACTCTTAAACAAAAAGGTTCTAATCTAGATTTGTCATTCATAGAGCATTCCATGCTCCTTGAGCGTGACTTTGATGGTGAGTTCTATACTCACTTTGAGTATATTGCCCGATGCCTCAAGCATCTTCAATTATTAGGTTTTCCTAATGATATAGTCACCTTATTTAGCCATAGTGCAGTTGCTATATGTCAGCACATGCAGGTGCCACTTTCTGATGATACATCTGTTGAGTGGCTTGACCCTTCAAACCCTTCTTCTACTGATGCTACATGCTAGGTGGGTCTGAGCCATAAATGATAGCATCATTTTCAGGGTGGATCATCTTCTTCAGCTATTCCTTTGGCTCTTACTGATCCTGCCATTGCTGCTCCTTCTGTTGCCAATTTATTGGCTCAAAATTTTATGATGCTTACCACTACACTAGCAGGCTTTGAGCAACATTTTGATTGGGTTGATCAGTAGCTCGTTTAGCTCAGTCAATAATTAGCTACTCTTGATTAGCGTTTCAATCAGTATATTACCAACTTCCATGAGTTTCATATTACTATTATCGACACTCTCCAGTCCATCAGTCTCATGATAGATCCCTTTATCTCGACACCGAGTCCTCCTCCACCTCCTTCTAGTTCATAATGATTATTTTTTATATTGCTAAAGGGGGAGATATGTTTAGGGGATATTTTAAGAGATATGGATTTGTATTTTGGGAGATAGTTAGTTTTAGTCTAGTTTATCTTTTATGTTATTTTTCTTCCTCTCTGATCATTGTATTCATTACATTTATGACATTTATGAGTATATATGATATCGATGTTTATTTATTATGATTATGTTGATTTGATCATGATTCTCTGCTCCTTTATGATTGATTATTTGATTATTGTGATTGATGGCATAAATTCTTAAACAAAGGGGGAGATTTTTAAAATTTTTCAAATCAAAATTTCATTTAAACATGTTTTGTAAATTGAACTTAAATTGATTGCTAACATCAAAAAGGGGGATATTGTTAGAGCCAAGATTTTGATGTGTGTGTCACATGTAAGTCAATTTAAGTTAATTTCCATTTTAAAGTATGTTTTTTATGAGTGGTACAAGTGTACCAATTTGCTTTATTATGTGGTACGGGCATACGACTAACCATACCAAGTTAGCTTTGTTTCCTTGAGTTTGTTATGATCGTACCATTTGGTTGGTACGGATGTACTATTACTCGCAGGAATTTGGTTTGTTAGTAAACTTACTTTGGTATGGGCATACCATTGGTTGGTATGAGCGTACTGTTGCTCATAGGAAATTATTTCTTAGGAAAATTGTTTTGGTATGGACATACCAATGAGTGGTATGGTCATACCTAATTTCCCTCTCATTTTAAAGTATGGCTTTTTAAGTTGGTACAGGTGTACCATGTCTGGTACGACCATACGTGACTTTCCAGAAAGGCTTTAAATCCTTTTTAATGACTTTATTTCATATAGAACGCATTATTATTATTGTCTAATAGCTAGTTTTCTCTATGCAAGCTTCCTTTGAGCATTCTACTTCATTTACAAGTAAGTTTACTTATTGTGTTATAATTCTAGCTTTGTATACTCTCTTGTATTGTATTCCTACAACCTAAGAATTAGGTTTTGTAATTGTAGGTTGGTATGAGATTAATTCTTGGGGCATTAAGTTGTAATTGAGAGTTTAATTACTATGAGATTTCAATTGTTGTAAAGGTTTGAGTATGAGCCTAAAAACACTAGGGTTAGGATTCATTTAAGGAATCCTTTGTTGTAATAATCGATTGAGATTAGTGGAACCTTTAACTTGAAATTAACTTAAATTGATTTAAACAAAATACATACATCAAAATCATTTGTCTAACAATCTTCCCCTTTTTGATATTGGTAGTCAATTTAAGTTCAATTTTCAAAAACATAATCAAAAATTTTTGATTTAAAAATCTCCCCCTTTGTTTTAGAATTAATGCAATCAATTATTAATAACCAATTAAGCATAAAGGAGAAAATATATAATTAGATCATTACAATTAGAAATGAATCAGAGTAATAATCAAATATCATATATGATAAGATAGAATGAATATAATGCTTAAAGTAAACTTAAAAATCAAAAAAATACAATTAAAGTCAATAAAACTAACAAAACTAATCTATCATCTATCCAAAAAATCTCCCCTTTTGACAACATCAAAAGCAATCACTATGGACTAGGAGGAGGGATAAATGGATCTAACAAGAGATTGATGGACTGTAGAGTAGCAAATATGGTCGCCTGGAACTCCTGGGTCTCAGTGGTGTGCTGATCCAGGCATTGATCAATAGAATCAAGGAAGTGCTCAATAGCATCAAGATGATCAAGACGAGTGGTGAGCACAACAAACTGATGGGTTATCAACTCAGCAATCAAAGGAGAAGCAGCAGCAATAGTTGGATTAGGTGTAGCAGAAGGAGCTGGATCAAGAACAACAATAGAGGAGGATCCACCCTGAGAATGTTACTGGAGTTTGTAGCTCAGAGCCACCTGACATGTGGTAGTAGTAGTAGATGGATCAGAAGGATCAAGCCACTCTGCAGGTGTATCATCAGGAAGAGGCACCTGTATGTATCGATAGATAGCAACAACTTTACATTCATAAAGAGCCATAATATCATTAGGAATACCCAATGATAAAAGATGCTCGAGTTGTTGTAAGATGTAGTGGGTGTGAATGATGTACTCAAATGGAGGAGTATGTTCAAGGAGCATGGAATGCTTGATGAATGATAGATCGAGATTAGGACCTTTTGGTCTAGGAGTAAGAGAAGTAGGAAAAGCATGCAACTACTGGCAGAGATAATGAACAAGAGGTTCAAAAAGAATAGCCCTACCAGACTATTTTTGAATGTCGACCTCATAAAAAGAAGTCTGAAGCTAGTGCCCAGACTGAATGGGGGTGCTTGAGACCATAGAGTAAAGAAAAATTAGGTCAGGGCCCATAATAGTATCATTCGACTCTTATCACTTAAATATCAAATAGGTAATCAATCGATGATAGTAGTAGAGTGTTGGAGACTTAAGACAGTAGGCTTTAAGCATCAAAGGACGGAAGGGAGTATCGAGTACGATATCCCTCCAGAAGTCATTGCTATCAAAGACTGTAGATTTGGCATTAGTAATGCTATCAGTGGAGAAATCAAAAAGAGCATCAAACTCTGAAGAAATGAGAGTATAGAGTTTGTAAAAGAGATGAAAAGAACAGTCAAATGACACATCAAGTTTGAAAGACTGTAGGAACTTGAGTGTAATAGATTGGATGTAATGATTATCCAAAAATGCAAAATTTGACCAACGTACATTAGCTAAAAATTGTAGAACGTCATCCTTTAATCCAGCTTGATAGAGAGTATACTAACATGTAAAATAAGAGTAAGAGAAAACTTTCTCACTTAGAATGGATTGGTTGTCATGCCTTTTTGTAGCACGACATGCTCTTGTAGAATAATTAATAATTACCAAACTATGGAAACCATTAATTACGCTACAAAGGATGTGAAATTTTTTTTACATATAATACTCGTACTACTATGTTTAAAATTTATGAAAACATTAACCTCACATTGCATCTTGCATTTACTACCCTAATCATTACTTTAATTGCTTAATAATATTATATATAAATTTTAAACTGATCCAAGTCCTTGTCATCAAAGAGAAAGCCCTGCTGAATTGGTGCTTTGGGATCCATGCGCTCCGACCATTTGTTAACCTATGTCCATCAAATGACGAACGTTGAGTATTTCACTCAGTGGTGCTTTTATCATAAACATAGAAAATATATTCATTCTCATGTCATGTAAAATAACATATTATATATTTCAAAACATCACCAATTTAGCATCAACATGTAATCTTTTAAAATATTACCTCTAAGAATCACTTACTATGAGTGCCGATTTCTGCCAGAGCCTAGAGCGAGGCTTGCGATGCTCATGGACTGAGGACTGCACTTGGAGTGAAACCGTGGACTTCCCGAGGGGCTACCTTGAGGAATGATACAGACTCAAAAGAGTCATAAGGGAGTTGCCACCGGATGGTTCCAGATTGGTCTAACCAACCCATAACATGACTGCTAGTTAAACCCTTCAGAGATTGGGTTTGGCTGGTGGAGATCTATTTTTATGAGTTTCCAAAATTGATTTTGCCATTATAGTTGGAATTAATTATCCTAAGTAGGCAAGCATATGAGCGTATATGTAAGCACACAACGCGACATGTGATTTGGCGTTGCACGATTAGAATGGCATATAATGCTATATGGCATTTGCATGACATGGCATATGCATGACATGTGACGTGATGATAAATTAAAATGACATGGCATATGCATATGCATAACATGACATAATAATTCATGGTATAATGAGATGGTGTCGCACCCTAATTTTGGACCGCTTTGGTTTGGATTGACTCCGGGTTGATCCGGGACCATTCCGGGCTGTCCTGGGCTAGTTTTGGCCCATTTTGGGGCGTCACGCGCCGCGTATGTTTCTAGACCCCCGCATATGTCCAAGCATATGCGTTCGAGTAGGTCTCCCCACCGCATATGTACAAACATACGTGAACGCGTATGATTGTGACACGCCGCATATGTTAACATACGCAATCGCGTATGTCTCCGGGACAGACTCCTGAAAAACCCTAGATCGTCATTCTGCAAAGGGTTGGCAATTTTTAACTTTGGACCTACGGGATTAGGGTTTTAGGGTAGCCATCGGCAGACTAAAAACGGGATTTATTTCTCTTAACCTAATTTTGATCATTCTAAGCAATTAAGGTTAAAAAAACTCACAAAATCATTTAGACTTAGGTGATTTTACTCCCCTAAACTTGGAATTGAACCATTCTCTCTTCCCTTACAATCAGATCTAAGGAGAATCTACGAGAGGTTAGTAAATCCGTCGCTTTTTGTTGTTATTATGTGATTTTTTATGATATCCATGTATAATTCTGATGAAAATTGAATTAACTTTGTGTTTTGTGCATGATTTTTACGTGTTTTGTTATTTTGCTCTCGCTTCATTTTGCGTGCACATTATCATGTGCGATCGCGTATGATCATCACCATATCATACGCAATCGCATATGATCTTCCCGATTGTGTATGTTATAAAGTGCTGTTTTTGATTTATTTTGATTGCCGAATACTCTGTGACATGTTTTAAGCCTGCGTTTATGATTTTCTCATTGTTTGTCTCAATCGCGTATAATCATGTGCGATCGCATATGATCATCACCATATCATACGCGATCGCGTATGATCCGAAAATACGATTTGTTTTCTTGATTTTTGCATTTTCCTTTTGATTATTTATGTCTG
>CANYBF010132821.1:0-20734 GCA_948192965.1 Dalechampia spathulata | reverse complement strand
TGTATCATATAAATTCATCATCTTAACATCTTTTCCTTCTATATCACATATGCATTCAATCTTATTGTCATGCACACACCCATACTACAAGGCCTATGTGTACGGATGTGACAAGCTTTCTCAAGTAAGTAATCTTGTTAGAATCACATTCTTGCTTACATTTGATTCAATCTCTCTTTCTTTCTCATTGTTTCATAACCTAAGCATTTCTGTTGTAATCTTGATTTGGTGTGTGATTAATGCTAGGGCATTATTGTTATAATTAAGAGTTGAATACTGTAAGTATTGATTGTTATTGTAAAGATTTGAGTGTGAGCCTAAAAACACTAAGGATTGGATTCTTGTTGAAGAATTCTTTTATTGTATTATTGATTGATTTTAGTGGAACCCTAAGTTGAGACTTAGGAGAAGTGGATGTAGGCAAAGAGTTGTGCTAAACCATTATAAATCATACCTTGTATAACTATCGTACTTCCATAAACTTTCATTTACTATTAGATCATGGTGCTAATTGTTGATTAAAATTAACATTCTAGAGTTAAAGATCCATGGCAGCTCAAGGTACTGAAAGCCAATCATACACCAGACCACCCTTCTTTGATGGCACATATTACTCATAATGGAAGCATAGAATGGAAGTCTTCTTCAAAAGTGATGAAGTAGACTTGTTTGATTTGATTGAAAATGAGTTTTCGTCACCAACAATCATAAATAAAAGAATCACAACTCTTAAGCCCAAGGTAACTTGGACTAGAGAGGAATTCAAGGCAAATGCTAGGAACAAGAAAGCAATGAACATGCTATATTGTACAATTAGTCATGAGAAATATAAACGTGTTTTATATTATGTTACAGCTAAACAAATTTGGGATGCCTTGGAGACTCACCATGAAGAAACTAATCAAGTTAGAACCAAGAAGGTACAGCTTCTAACTTATCAATATGAGTTATTCACAATGAAGGTAAAGGAAAGCATATCAAAAATGTACAACCACTTTATTATGATCACTAATGGGTTAATGAAGTTGGGTAAGATATACCAAAAAGAAGACATCAACAATAAGATCTTGTGAGTATTGCCAAAGAAGGATTGGGAGGCTAGAGTAACCTTAATTGAAGAAGCAAATGGCTTATCGATTTTGTCAACCGATGTGCTACTTGGAAAGCTTCTTACTCATGAGATTACTCTCAAGCAAGGAGTTGAAGAAGACAAAAGGAGAGGAATAGCACTTAAAGCTTCAAAGGAAGATGATGCTTCTTCCACAAGTGAAGGAGAAATTAATGATGAAGTAGTCTTTCTTTTTAAAAGAATAAAGAATCTTCTTATGAAAAAGAAGAAATTTGAGAAGGATCCTAGGAAGCCATTTGAAGCAAGGAAGGATCAAAATAAAAGAGATACATTCAAGAGGGGTCCTACAGTTTGTTATGAATGCAACAAGCCAGGACATATGAGGCATGAATATCCTCAACTCAATAAGCCATTCAAGCCTTTCAAAAGAAGGCATTGAAAGTAACTTAGGATGATGATAGTGAGACTTATAATGATATATCCGGATGATGAGAATGATGCATTAAAAGAACTTTTAGAAAAGTATGAACAATTAGCTAAGAAACATAAATCCTTTAAAAATAAGTTTACATGTGTTTCAAATAAGAAAAATGATTTACAAAATGAACTTGTTTCTTGCAAAGCTAAAATTGAAAGTATTGAAAAGGAAAATAAATTTTTGAAAGAAGAAAAAGACAAGGTTTCAAAAGAAAGAGATTTGTTGAAAGATAATCTTTCTAAATTTGAAAAAGGAGGTGTCAAAATTAATTCCATTTTGAAATATCAAAAATTTAGTAGTGATAGAGAAGGTATTGATTGCAATCAAAATTCTTCCTATACCTCTAAGGGAACCGTATTTATGAAAGCATCTACCTCTACTCAAAAATAAAAGGATCTTAAAGGCAAAAGTGTTCATGTTAAGACCAATAACTTGCATAAATGTTCATGTTCATGTAGTAAAGGCCATGTTAGATTTAAGAATGTTGTTTGTCATTATTGCAATAGATTTAAAAATGCTCATAATTATGTTAGATTTAAGAATGTTATTTATCATTATTACAATAGAAAGGGGTATATAACTAATAGATGCTACATTAGGAAAATGCATTGGAATGATGATGATATTTGTACTTTTAGCCTCCAAGGACCCAAATACATTTGGGTACCTAAGAAAAAGTAAATGCATTTATTTTGATAGGTATGCTTGAGATCCAAGATAAGTGCAAACAAATGGTACCTTGATAGTGGATGCTCAAGACATATAACTGAAAATGCAAGCCTCTTATCTAACCTTGAAAAATGGGATGGTGGTAATGTCACATTTGGAGACAATGCCAAAGGTAAAGTGGTTGGAATTGGTAAGATTGGTAAGGAATCCAACTTTTCTATTAATAAAGTGTTGTTAGTTGAAGGGTTAAAATATAACTTGTTAAGCATAAGTCAACTTTGTGATAATAGTTATAAGGTTATCTTTGATCCTAAAGGATGTTTTATTTATAGAATATAATCTTTTAAGGGGAAAGAATTGAAAATGTTTATGTAATTGATTTAGAGTCTTTTACTAATAAAAGTGTTAAGTGTCTTATTTCTATAAGTGAGGATTCATGGCTATGGCATAAAAGGCTTGGACATGCAAGCTTTGAGAACATTGGAGATCTTGGAAGGAATGAACATGTGGTTGGACTTGGGTTTCATTTATAGCTCATAAAGATAATGCATTCAATGCTTTTCAATCTTTAACCAAAAGAATGTAAAATGAAAAAGGATATTACATTTCATCTATTAGGAGTGATCATGTAAAAGAATTTCAAAATAAAAACTTTAAATCATTTTATGATTTACATGGCATTAATCATAACTTTTCATCTCCTAGAACTCCTCAACAAAATGGGGTAGTTGAAAGGAAAAATAGAACTCTTTATGATATGGCATGTACAATGCTTAATGAGTATCAATTACCTTTGTACTTTTAGGCTGAAGCAGTCAATACCACTTGCTATATTTCAAATAAAGTTCATTTAAGACATATTTTAAATAAAACTCCTTATGAGCTATAGAATAATAGAAAACTAAGAATTTCATACTTTAGAGTATTTGGTTACAAGTGTAACATTTTAAATGCTAAGGATAATCTTGGAAAATTTGATCCTAAGATGGATAAAGGTTTATTTCTTGGATATGCAATATTTAATAAATCATATAGGGTTTTCAATAAATGATCTTTGGTTGTTGAAGAGTCAATGCATATTGTTTTTGATAAAACTAACCCCCTTAATCCAAGAAAGGATCTTGTTGATGATGATATAGGTATACTGATGAAACAAGGAAAGGAACATGAGAACCAACAAGAAGTGATCCCTAAGGTTGTTGAAAAGGAAGAATACAATGAACTTCCACCTCACCTTGTCACTACTACGATCTCGCACAATCTTCTAAAAGATTGGCAATTTCTAAAAGGGCACTCCAAGGAGCTCATTATAGGTGAATATCCAAAAGGATAACTACTCATTCTCATTTTAAAGACATTCATAAAAATTTTGCATTTATATCTTAAATAGAACCTAAGAACATTAATGAAGCCTTAAATGATGAGAATTGGGTTATTGCTATGCAAGATGAACTTAATCAATTTAAAAGAAAAAAAGTTTGGACCTTAGTACCTAAACCTAGGAATGCTTCTGTTATTGGTACTAGATGGGTATTTAGAAATAAGTTATGTCACACCCGTAGTTTAGACCCTAGTAGTTTGTACGCTAGGATACGGGTAGAGGTATGTATGCGTATGTATTTTGTTATGCTTTGATGAGGTGTATACGTGTATATATGTATGTATGCTTGTATTTATGATGGTATGTTGTGACACTGTTGCCTTATTGAGAAGTGTGACTTCTCGGTTGGATGAGGAACAGTGAGTGTGATGTGTTAGGATTGGGTTAGAAGTGTATTTTTCAGGTTTCGGGCTAGTTCAGGGTTTCGAATGGGGCATGGCCTGATTTTAGGCTTGCGGTACGGGCGTACGGGATACCATACGGGCGTACCGAGCTTCTTAGAGGATGTACGGGCTGGCTGTCCGGTCGTACGAGACGAGAGGGAACAGAGAGAGTTGAGAGCCTCGAGTGCGTACGGGCGTACCAGAAGAGCGTACTGTCGTACTGCAACTCGCAGGAATCAGGTTTGCTCGTAGGTGAACAGTGTTTAGGACAGTAAACTCTCAGGAATTAGGGCGTACGGGCGTACCGTGAGGTGGTACGGTCGTACCGTTGCTCGCAGGAAAATCAGGATATCAGGCTTTTGCTGTTGGTACGGGCGTACGTGTATATCGTACAGGCGTATGTGACTTTTGAGGCTGTTTTTAGCAGCTGAAACCTAATTTTTCATTCAGTTTTCTTTCTCCTTTCTTTCTTAAAATTCGCCCTAAACTTTCCTAAAGGTTAGAATTCATCTGAATTGAGGAGTTTGAAGCCACTAGAGCTTGGTTTAGATTGAGCAGAAGTTAGGCGACTTGCTTAGGCGATAACAACGTCTTTTCTACAGGTTGGTACTAGTTTGTGTGACTTTGGACTTATTGTTCTAAGTCTCTTTGATTGCTTACATGTTGATTTAATGATGATTGGGGGATTGAATTCCCGTATTTGGTTATTGTCTTGATGCTATGAGCTTATGTATTGATTGGTTGCATGAGTATTGCTTGATTTCCTATTGATTTTTCTCGTGCATTGGCATATTCATGATATATGGGAACGTGAATGCTTGACAGAGCGAGAGAAAATGAGGAAAGGCATGCTGGATCATATATTTATATGAGGATTCCTTTACGGAATCGTATACGATGATTTCCTCCTCCGGGAGTTGAGGTTCGAACCATAGGCATAACACCAAAAAGGGGCCTACGGGCCGAGATTACAGTTGTCCTCCTTCGGGAGTTGAGTACCGGTACATAGGGATCCAGCATGGAGAGAAATATTGTGCACAATACGGGGAAAAGTGAAAAAAGGAAAGAGAAAAGAAAGAGAACACGGGGTAACATAGTATTGCATATGATTGCCTGTATCTGACATGTATTATAGTATGTGTATGTTATAGCTAGTACCACTGAGTCTTCGACTCAGCGTTTGTCAATTGATAAACGCAGGTACCGAACCTCCAGTAAAAGGCCCAGAGCAGTGATCGTTAGTGTCAGCGGAGGAGCGGTGGATTCCTAACCTCGAGGTGGTCTGGAGCAACAGAGTATTTTGTATTTTGTCTGGTATAGTGAGGCAGTATTGTATTTGTAGTTTGTTGGCGGTTTGTACGGATTGTGTAATCAGAACCGTTGTATATTAATAAATATACTTTTGTATTTCAGTTTGTACATTCCTTTGAATGTATGTTTACTCCAGGGTGATGTTTGGTTCTATTTACTGTTATTACCGCCATACTACAGGGTTGTCCCCATACGACGTCTTTTTATTCATGTACAGGTATCCCTTGTAGTGTATACCACGGTTTTCCGTGCGGGAGGTCGTGGTGTATGCTACGGGAGCATGTTCCTCCAGGTATGGGCTGGGGCGTGACACGTTTAAAGTTGTTCAACATGTTTTAATTGATTGATGAAAAGAGCGTTTGTTCCTAAAATCTCTTGTAGTGTAATTATTAATTTCTCATGATGGGGGATTAATAACTACACTATGGGATCATGTCGTCACCGTTCGGGGTCGGGGTGTGACAGTGTGTGTATATATATATCACTTTCTTTTTTAGGTTTGAAAATTGATTTTACATTTTAGATTATAAACCTATTTTAGAACTCTATTTTTGGATTAAATCAATCATTCTCTTTCTTAATTAGGATAGATTACTTATAGATCTTATTATTGTCTTTATTTTAATAATGATTTAAGCATTGGATCTTGAAGATTTGAAGATATGGAACAAGAAGATTCATCTTGCAAAAATTAGTTAAAATTTTATTTTCTATATTGTTTAATCTTCATAACTATAAAATTCTTTTCATTTAATCTTGTTTATAGATTATTTGGATTTGATGTTTTATGAGTAGTTGATTAAAGGTTGGATAATCGTTATTTGGGATTTATATTGAACTTAAATATTGTTATAGTTGATCTAGCTTATCTTTTATTCCTTATATCTCGATCTTTATGTTTGAGTGTTAATTATGGACGTTGGCCAACTCAATTATTAATATTCAATTTATGATTGATTTAAGACTTTGCAAAAGATTTTAAATTAATTGATAAAGATAAAAGGGTTATCGATTAATTAGCTAGGGATAGTGATTAATTAATAGAGTATTGAATGGTTTAAGTTAATGAGTTTACATGTTATAGGAATAGATTAAATGATTTTAATTGATTCATGTTTTAAGATGTATTAGATTAATCTTAACGAGTCTTCTTATTGATATTCTCAATCACAGTTACCTCAACTCGGTCTACAATTGAATTTAGTATCTTACTTTAAACATTTGCTTTTAATTATTATAGTTGATTTATTGACTTGATTTGCTTTTAAGTTTTGTTATTTTACCTTTCTCAAACATCTTATAGAAAATTATTTTTATAAATAACCAATCCATTTAACTTCTAATAATTGATACATTTTAATCTCTTGAAGATGATATCCAATTACTATTATGAATTCTATTTTTGTGGAAGTATAAATAGGATAGAGAAAAATAGGAAAAAATTGCTTCATTTTCAAAATTTAACTCTTATTTAATGTTAATTATACTATATATGTGCTAAAAATTTTCATCAACAAATATGTTTTTTTCTAAAGAATGAATATAATATGATCTCTTAATAAAAATACGACTATAGCCTAGAAATTTTTATAAAAAGCCTATTCAAATTTAGGATAATTAACTTTTGATTTCTAAGTTTAAAATGGATAATATTAATATTATTTGATTGGTAAGGTGTTATTTTAATTTTAGGTAATTATAACCAAATATTAATTATTATTTTCATAAAAACCATTGATAATTATATCATTTAACTCTATTATGGAAATATACTTAAATCAGTATTTAATAAATAGTTTTCAAATCTTATTATAATAATCTTATATGTTAAGTAGATAATTACTAGGAATAAAAGCTTTATAGATTAAACAAATAAAATAAAATAAAATAAAATTTAAATCAATAAACATATTTTTAATTTCATAAGAATTAAAAAAATAGTTCAGTTTAATTAGAAAAATAAGTTAAAATACTATTTTAGTCGTGTATTTTTTTCTTTAATTATTAAGTAAAATTTATTTTATTATCACTTGATATGTTCAACTTTAAAATTGATATAATAAAGATGTAATAGATTAATTATTTTCTTATAATGATAAATGTATTATAGTGAATAATAATAATAATTTTTAATTTGGGATGATAATTTTATATGAAATCAGTATTTGTATGAAGAAGAGGATAAAAGGGGGAGAAAGCAGTGGGAATGGAATCTTCAACAGAGTTGATTAGACTGATGATTAGGATTGTGATTGCTTGAATATGGCGTCGCACGTCAAAATCCAATAACGGCTAACGGACCTCAGATTCCTTTCGCATCCACCCTTGCTAAGATTCCGTTTGGGATCGCCTTCACACTTCAGCCGCCACCTTAATCCCTCTCCTCTCGCCCTTTCGGCTTCACCATTTCTGGCTAGCTTCAGCTCCGGCTTCCTATTAAACTAGTATAGTATATATTTATTTAATTCTGAAGATTTTTTAATAAATTTATCGAAGACTATTTTTTATTACAACTAGATCATATTTAATTCAGAATTTTTAATTATTTTTTAATTTCTTCAATTTTCTGCTATTTTAAATATAAATATCATATTTATTAGGTATCAAATTAATTATAACTATTGCATTGCACCCAAGCTGAGGTTTGAGCCAAGCCATATTCTGCCGACAGCTTAAAGCAGCTCATGATGATTTGTCAACACTAATTAGTAATGATAATGCCACGTCAACCAACAACCTTATCCCATGTGGCAACTTGTTAGGTTTGACCGTCTCCACTCCGAGCCAAAGGCAATTATCTAACACACCTGGTCTTAATTTAAATGCTGTAAATGATTTTGACTGAATATTCAACAAAAATAATATAAAATATTAATTTTATAAAAATAATAACAATTAGTTAAATTATCTATTTGTAAATTATAATATTTCATTTATTAATATTAGAAAACCATAAAAAAGGATCTCAAATTCTAAAATACATGTCATATTTTAAAAAAATAAAACTAAATTTTCTCCACGTAATCAATAATTAAAGAATGATGTCATAATTAAAAAAATAAAACTATAATTTTCCCACGTAATCAGTAATTAGATAATTATTAAATATTTTGCTTTTTTAAAAAAAAAAAAGAAAAAGCAAAAGATTTCTCTATAAATGACAGGCAACTCACCATCTCCAAAATCTTATATTACTCATCTCCATACCCCTGCGCAGATCAACCAAAATCAAAGAAAATGGGAAATTGCTTACGGCGTGAATCCTCCGCTCAATACGGCGGTCAGTCACCGGACCGATTCTTCGGGACCAGTACAAGGCATGAAAAGCAAGGAAATGACGTGATTGACGTAGAGGAGAAAGGGGGGCTTCTTAGAGGTCAGAACCAGGTCCAAGGGTTAGCAGTATCTTCAACGCAAACAAAATCAAGTACAGAAGTGAAGATTAAGATTAGCAAGAAACAGCTTGAAGAGTTGCTCGGTCGAGTTGATATGAAAGAATTATCATTAGAACAAGTTTTAGCACAGTTGATGAGGGTTGGGGATCAATCGTTTGAGGAGCAGCAGAGATCTTGGAGGCCTAATCTACAAAGCATTCCAGAGTGATGCTCATAGTTCTCCTTCGTTTTTTTCCCTCAAAATCTAGTTATATGATTTTATGCTTGTCTGTGTATATAAATAGCATCCAGAAATTTGTGAATGGAGGCAGTTAAAGAGCCAGTATGGTATGTTCATATCATGCAATGGTTGATTTTTGGATTGAAGAATCAGCTTTTATTTTTATTAAAATTTATAGTTTTATTTGATAAATTAATTTATGATAAATATAAAAATTACCATTAAATGAGATATGTGATGAAGTAGTAAGTTGAAATAATTGAGAAATGAATGGATTGATAAAGTACATACAAAGGAGCATTAAAATGGGGAAAGTCAATTGAAGCATAAGCATATATATATATATTAATTGGTAATGTGTCCCAAATGGTTGGCTGATAGCAGCCCTAAATTAAATTTACAATTAAATTAAATGATTCTGTTCACACGAATGGCTGGTGGAGAGTAAAAGGGGCACTTAAGATAATATTTTATTTAAATAAATCAAATAAAATTCATTCCAAAATTTCAAACTATTGTATTTAATTTAAATAAAGTTTAAAATTTTAATATCGAAAATAGTCATGAGGACTTATTTATATTGATCAAAAATACTTTTAATTACGTATTTATCAATTATTCAAGAAGAATCGAGCCGTTTCTTTGATTCATATATACAAAAAAAAAAAAACTACTTATATTGTTATTAATTACAAGAAAATCAAGCTTTGGATTAAGACAGAATTAATCTGAGTTTAATCAAAAAGATACAACTTAAAAATATACAATCCATGCAATTCAACACACAAAAAGGAGGCTTTAAAACAATAAATTAAATTAAAAAACATGTTATGATTAAAATCCTTTGCAAATATATTTAATTATGTAGCTTTTTGAAAAGTAGTATGGGAAGATTATTAAAGCCTTTATTATATTATTTTTGGAATAATTTTTTTTATCATTCTTTAAAATTCTATTTAACTTAAAATTTAGATTAATTGGTATTTGTATAGAATTATCACTTATAATGGTTTAAAACAATATTTTTATTTTGTTTTTTTAATAAATATTAATGACACTCTTCATTAATTAATAAGATTCTATGGATAATTAGGTTATTTTATGGCCTACTTGCCAGAGCAGTGTAACTATATAGACCAGAATGTTCCTCTGTTTTTTTTTTCTTGTCAAATTAAGGCAACTCATGCTGTCTTTAAGTTGGCTGTCTCCATGCAAGTGTGCTTATATATATATATATATATATATATATATATACATACACTAGAATTTCTACGTAAGAGCTCAGAATCTGGGTCTCGAAATTATTGAGATTATGATAATATTAAAAATATTGATGATAGATAATGCGATTAGGGTTTTTTGGGAAAATGCCTCCATCCTTTAAATTTTAATGTGAGTATTTTATTTTCATTAATTTATAGTTTTTTAAAATATATTTTAAAAATAGTAAACTTTTTATACTCATTATTTTTTTTTAGTTTTTTAAAATATTTTTTAACTTACTTTTTTCTCATTATTTTCTTTTGATTAATTTATTTTTTTCCTGATTTAAATATCATAACATTCAATTCTAGTATACAATACATTAAAAATTTAAAATAATATTATCAATAAATCATAGAAATTAATTATATGTCTATTATATTTTCAAAAAAATAATACTAAAAAATTACATATTAAATATATTTTAATTACATATACTTTAATTATACCTAAATTGAAAAATCAAAGTGAAACAAAATATATAAATATTTTAGATATATTTTAATTATAAAATTATTTAATAATGTATATTTTAAGTATACTTAAAGTATCGATGGATCTATATTTAATATCAAACAATTTAATTATTGCTTCTAATTACACATTATCCTATATGCATACGCATATTGTATATTATATATATTCAAAACTCTATTAATATACATTACAAAACTATATTGATTTATTTTAATTTAAAATTAAACTATTTTTCTTTAAAATTCAAATTAAAATAACTTAAAATGCATATATCTATTTAAAAACTAGATACATAAATTAATTAATTTTTTTGAAAAAAATACATCTAATTTTTATAATGTGATCAATCATAATATTATATACTTTATAATCAAATTTAATTTTATGATTGTATAATTATTTAAAGAAATAAAAAAAATATAATAAATAGAATTTGAAATATGTTAAATATATATTATTTATATTAAATGTATACCATTTATATATCCTTTCAAATATAAATTAACTTTTTTTATAATTAATTGTTAATTGCAAATAATATCAAGATGTTATATTATTTATAATTTTTATAAAGAAACTATATCATATATATAATTTGATGAAAAAGTGGGGATATAATGTGCAAAATATAAAATGCATTTGAGAAGCATTCATTTTATTTAATATGTGAGGGGAAGATACGACCCACATCACATGATGTTGAGGGTTTTCTTCCAGACAAGAGGTTTCATCCTCTGGGGCTTTTCCTGTCTTTGTAGCTACGGTGAAACCGTACTACGCCTGCTATTTTAGTATGAATATGATTTACAAGTGAATGCTGAGTAGACTGTGACTGCAGCAATGATATCAAAATATAATATTCAATGGTATTGTGATAATGGCTGATTACGTATAATCATAAATAAAGATGAAAAGATACGACATGTTTTTTTGAAACTTATCTCGATTTCTCATTCATTTGTTATTTCATGTACCAAATATTGACATGCAACTGCGGTATAATTTTCATACAATCGAGCTCGAGCTGTTTGGTAGAAACGGAAGCTGTTATCTCCCCATCGACCTGCTTTATATCCTACAATATCAAATAAAATACCACGAGACTACATTTTAGAAAGAAAATCCAGAAATGATGAAAAATACAAATCCATTCTTGTTGTTAATTGCCAAACATTGAAGCAAACATCCTAGTGTGCTATCCCTTTTCCAAGGCAACCTAATCCTGGTAAGCACCTCACAATCTGCTCTGTAATGGCATGTTCAGGTTACTCAACAACCCAACAAAACACTCTCTCAGGAAATCACTACTACTACTAGCATTTGTGTGTGCTGTCAATATCAAAAATTGTACAGTAAGGTTGTGTACACCTTACCAAGCGATAAGTGTGAATTACAGTGAGCTTTCAACGGGCCTCAATCCTATGCTTGTTGATCCGAGTTCTTGTCCTCTGAATTTGAAGGAACCTTCCTTTCCAATATATGTTTGCACGCCCTGGAATCCATGCCATTTACAAGTTACTAAACTCCAACAAGACCACTGATCATGTTGAGACATAAATGCAACAAAGAAAAAAGCAACTGTGATCTATTCCTCAAACATAAGAAATATCCCCATCACTGTTAGTTAAAAGGTAATCGTTGTTGTGAGAAGTGTTCCTTTTCCCTGCTCATAGATGTTTTGCATGAAAATTTTACTACTGCCTATCTGAACCAGACGGATCATATAGTAATGCAGAGGTTACTTCCAGCATACATGTCCTAGAATTAATAGGAAAACAAGACCCTGAGGGTTCTAAATTGCAAATATAATTAAAAGAGTCCATACGAGTTTAAATCATCCGTCCTGCTCTTGATCTCCTTGGACCAGAGTACTGGGTCGGTGTTCTTAGGCAAGGAATCTTGTTGTTGGGTTCTCTCTCTCAGCCACTGCTCTGCCTTATTGCACTCGTTATTGATCTGATCAAAAATGCTATCACATTTAGTCATGGAAAATGTATTAGGTTTCCCAGTTCATATCATATATCAATAATCATACCAATTCCCCATCTTCCGCTGAAAGAGAACCCACAGCCATTCGATGATCGATAATGCAATTTAACAGATCTCGTTTAGCTTGTGCTCTTGCTTCTTCATCTTTATATCGATTTTCAATGGGATCCACCAACTAGACAAAAAGGGTGAAAATAAAAGGTCAAGCAAGGAGGATGAAAGGTGGAAAGTAAAATCTAAAAAACAGAGAAATGGTAGGTACCTTCTTAAGATCCTGCATTTTTGAGTTATAAGCATGTTCAGTTTCATCATCACCATCTTCATAAAGCCATTCCTCCGTCTCTTGTAGGCTCCTGGAAATTCCTTCTCTCTCTTTATCATTTGCAAAGCTCCGATATGTGTTGAAAAGCTGTTCACATACCATCATTATTTCTCAAAACAGAATAATATGGAGAAAAGATAGGAACCGTGAACTTCTAGCCCTCTTGATTTAGTCTATTAAATTTAGGGTATCTCACGTCATTTTCACCCGTAATCTAGATTAATGCAAGTTTTGCTGTGAATCTGGTAAACAATAGCTAACTACATAAAAATAACTCAACAGCAAAGTATCACATTCACACATGTTCTAAGGATGCGAGGACAGCCCAACTTTAAAAATCATTAGTTGAAAAAGTGTGTTCCAGTAGTACGACATATATCTACAGTACTTATTTTAGGAATGCTGAAAAGATCCATTTTGTACTTGGTGTTAAGCAGATGCAACTAAACTGCATTAGGCTCAAAACAGAGCATGCTATCAACAAAAAGAAATTGATTATCACCAACTGGACTGTAAGATATAACAGGAACATTATATATTTACAGAATGCAACGAAATTAGAAAATTGAGGTTCTACCTTATTTCGCATTTCATAAACATAGGACTCTAGGGCATTCTTCTGATTTTTAGCTTGTTCTACAATTTTGTCATGCTGACCCAGCTGAACTTCCTTTTCTTTGGCTTCTAAAAGCTCAGCCGCAGTAATTCCACCATGTATGTTCTCACTAACTGGTATCTCAACCCTTCGGCTAACTTTATCTTTATTTGCACCGTTTGCCTGAAGAAAGAAATGCATTATAAATCAATTTGGTGTATTCTTAGGGTTTTGCAGCAAGGTAAACAATTTTGGCGTGTGCTGAGACTTCTGCAGTTACATAGCAGGAGCAAGTTTAATTTCATGATGCAAAGGAACAGAACATATTGCTCAACTTTCACCACAAGCTCGTGCTTTAGTTGAATGCAATTGGAAGATCAGAACATTTTCTCAAAGTGATCAAGAGAATACTACACCTCACAAATACATTAGCATTAGGGAGGCATGTGCTTGTTTATGCCAATCTCATGATGCAGATTTGAAAAACACTATATTTAATTTCAGTGCACTCGTTCACAAAATTAAGTTGTTAAGGTTGATTTATTCTTCCATTTAAGTAAATCCATAAAGAACATCATGGAGCCAATAAGTATAGAAGGGTTTCATAGTCATACATCTAAAATTGAGATAAGCACTACTATTAATGAAGCTTTCTACTCTCTTAACCCAATTACACCTTAAGCCAATTAACAGGGATCTATGATATGGATTCTCTTCATGATCCCTTTAAACTAAAATGGTGATAAACAAATATGTCACAACTTAAGTTAGAGATCTGCAATTGATCATACAGTTAACAGAAAACTCACTGCAGCATCTGATACTCCAACATGAAGTGCTGTATCATCATCGTTACCATTTCCAGAGTCAACCTCCATTTTGTCCACATCTGAATGAAAATTAGCCTTTACAGGTTCATCTATAGAGTCATCCATCAGCTGATGCAATAAAAAAAAAAATTAACCCAAAAAGGAAAAACCCTTGATGTGTGACTAAATATTAGAAACTGAATTGAAAGAGAGATCATATTTACCATAGCTGATTCAACAGTGACAATGCCGTGAAGATCTAAATGAACTTTCACTTTGACCCTTGCCTTTTGACTACGGTTATCTGGGAATGGACCAATCTGCATGAAGTATTTTAAGCTCAGTACAGATTTAATCAGTAGTCACGGATAGTTGATATGAAATGTAGACACATTCATTTGTTCCACAAAAAATTATGTGCCCTGCATCATTGTAATGCTAATTGGTGCATCCCATGCAAACTATAAATAAATAAACTGAAACTTCAAATTAGCAATGCCTGGTTTCAAGTTAACAATTAGTGTGCCATATATTAAACAATTGTGTCTACAGTATCCTTTCATCAAAATGTATCCAGCACAGACAGATAACTGATTCACAGTTCTGTCCATTTAGAAGTCTTCTAGTTTGTACTGTCCTATTGATTCTTTAACAACTCATTCCCAAAAAAAGCATTTTTTATCATTTTCAATTGAGATCTTCTCATCTCCAACAAATGATGAAAATATGGCACAAGTGAAGACAGAAAGCAACAAAATTGATTACAGATACTAAAGTGTTTGTTGAATCTCCAGATGAATTATAAGATTGCGAATGATTTCCAAACTAGAAGTTAATGACTATGACAATCGCAATCTATGGTCATCAATAGCATTAGAAAGTTCATGTTTATTCTTAAAATATTCCTAATCTTACATATTTATTCCAATTGTGACCAACATATGATGTGATTAAATTCATCAAGCACAAAAACCAATTATTATCAATAAAACCTAATATATTCAAACCTAATATTTTCACATTTTTTCCATGTGGATTACATTCACTGACAATCCCCCCTGAAGGAAAACTAGCCTGCATCAGTTGTTACTCGCCAGACATGGACATGCACTTAGAACATTGTAAACATACCTAAACCTACTTCAAAGGAAATACACGCCACCGCTCACCAAAACTCTAGGTGCAGGAGCCCTTCTTGGGCATTAAGCCATCTTTAATTCTATTATCATATATAAATTACATAAGCCTTAGAAAAGGTGTGGGTTCTCAATCATAACAGTGGTCATATAATTGAAGTTAGAATCTGACCTTGCTATAAAGTGAAAGCCAATTGACTTTTACTAAGAGCCAATCTACTCTACTTACAAGTATTCCCACATTTTTTCCATGCAAGATATTTTACAATTCTCCAACATGAAAAAGAAACAAACTTTTATAATGTTGTATTGTTGATGTGTTGGTATTTTAAAGCATTTATTAGAGACACAACTGTCAAATGTCAGTATGAACAACAACAATGTGACTTGAGACAATCATGAGAGAATATATTTCATATTAATTAGCAGCAAAACCAAAAGAAGGAAGTGGAAAAGGAAAGAACTTCAGCACACTTACTGTAAAAGAACTAATTTTTGAGGATACAGCAGATGGCAATTCAATTGGATTGGCATAGAACGCTTCCAACTTAAACAAATCATTTCGTTGAAATGTCAACACTTTTATGCTTGGAATAGATTGGCCTTTAGGAAACAAAATTCCATTTGATTCTGCACCTATTAGGCCTTCATCCGATGAGAATCCAATAGAAAAAGGGAAAGAATCTTGAACCTGCACAAGAAATGAAGCGAGTTGCTTTTCAGCATTTAAAAATGAAGCAATAGGAAAAGAAATGTGTCTTAGTGTCAGAAAATGTCTTATCTGATAATTCTACTTTTCTACTGTCTTTTTGTAATAAGAGAAAGAGAGAGAGAGACGTATCCATTATGCAACCAAATTTATTGGCTTGTGATTGTGACAGAAAGAAAATGTTGATCATGACATGATGAAAAGCTCTAGCAAAAAAATTACAGCAAGCAACACAGAAACAGCAAAACATAGTCTATTTGACGCGGAAAACCATTGAACTAATAGAGGGAAAGAATAATGAACATAATACTTGCCAGGAAAATACCTCAAAAACTGACAATTAATTTCAAGATACAAACCTCATACTCTCTCACTCGAAAAACTGGACTAAGCATCGCACACTGGAGAGCACACCCACGAGCCACGCATTCACTTGCATTCAGTTTCCGACTGGGTTCTCTCCCAAACAGAGAAGCTAACCTTTTAGTAATAGCTGGTATTCTAGAACCTGAGCCAACAAGCTCGATGGAATTAATCTTATCCACTGGTATTCCTGAATCAGCTAAAGCTTTTTTGCAAGGAATGGTAATTCTTTCCAATAAATCTGAAGCTAGCTTCTCAAATTCCTCCCTCTTTATAAATCCTTTTACATCTTTCTCATCCATCAAGCACTCAATATTTAGTGGTGCCTCAACATTTGCACTCAAAACCTTCTTCAACTTCTCACATTGGACCCTTAACCTTATGCATGCTCTGACATTAGAATAAACATCTATTTGGTACTGCTCCTTGAATTGTGCTGCAAAAAAACTAAACAAAACTTCATCAAAGTCCCTCCCTCCCAAGCTGCTATCAAAAGCATGGGAAAGAATCATCATATGCCCAGTCAGAAATGCTGCAATTGATACTTGCATATCACAATGTCCAATGTCAACAAATGCGACATACATTGGCCCTGCATTGGAGATATCTGTTTTATAAATCCCGTAACTTAGTGCTGTTGCTGCACAGTCATGCATCAATCTCAAAGGCTTCAATCCAGCAATTGTTGCAGCATTCATATAAGCCCGCCTCTGCAAGTCTGAAAAATATGATGGTATCCCAATCACACAGTCTGCAACTGGCATTTCCAAGTTTTTCTCTGCTATTTCTTTCAAATGTATAAAAAGCATAGACATGATCTGAACTGGCGTAAATGTACGTCTTTCACCCAAATATTTCAAGTCGATCAAAATGTCACCATCCTTCCCTTCAGAAGTTTCAAATGGTAACATTTTTAGCTCTTTCTGAACATCTGGATCTGCAAAATTCCTGCCAATCAATCTCTTCACTTGAGATATTGTGGATTTTGGGTTCATTGTAGCAGAAGCAGCACCAGCAGCACCAAGAAATCGCTGCTTCTCTCCAAAACATACCACAGCTGGCGTCTCACGTTTTGATTCATCATTCAACAGTACATCAATACCACGCTGTTTAACAGTAGCAATAACACAATTCTCATTACCAATATCAAACCCAACCACACTCATTGCAGTTCACTAACACCCTATAACCTCTAATGGCAATAATTATCCGCAACCGTCAGAAAGACAAAACTAAACCCTCAGAATCCCTTCAAAGCCCCCAATTTTCACTGCATAAAGCTGCAAGATAGAAAAATAAATATTGAGACATACAACATTAAAGCGGAATGCAGTTATACAAAATCAAACCCATTGTTTAATTACAAACGGAATTAGACTAAGATGAGACGGGGGGGGAATCAAACTTCGGTTTTCAATTTTAAATGATCCGTGCCGCGGATAATGACCCAGTTTGAAAACATCTGAAACCAAAATAAGAATGCCCACAAGACCAAAATTCAAATTCCATGCCACATTTTCCATCATTTCAGGAATCAAACAGGAAAAAGAAAAAAGAAAGAAACATCCCAGACCATCAACAAAAATACCCATTTGACCCAACATTTGAAACGAAACAAATTTAGACTTTGCTTAATATTTAATCAGCTTCAGGCAATCTATAAAAAAAAAAAAACATAAATACAAACCATGGCAAAAATTCTTAAAATAAACAGAACTGCAACGAAACAAAAGATTAAAACAAAACCACACCTGAATCGATTGCTTAATTGACAAGACAGATAACAATTTGATGATGTCGAGTGCTCAGATAGAATTGTAAAATTGATCCCCCCAGCAACTGGAAAAAAAAAAAAAAGAACAAGAAGAACGATGAACTGGAGGTGAAGAGACAAAATCTCCTATTCGCTAGGGGCTTCGCGAATCAATTGCCCTTTTTTTTTTTTGAAAAAAATGGAAATTTGCAAGTAATGTGTTCATTATTTTAATCACATGAAAATGCATCATTATATGGATTAATTGCTATTAGATCCATTGATAGACTATGATTATAGTTAAATTAATACATCTAATCTTGGTTTGTAGATAGCCTTTTTATTTCTTTAATGGTCTTTTTTGAAAAAAAAATAGAACGCATACCAAAAATAGTTAAATTAAAATTGCATATTTATTAGTTCTATAATAATTCAAACTACTAAATTCTAATTTTTTTTTTAATTATATCTCTTTTATATCAAATTCATCATTTTAATTTATATCATACAAATTTTTAAAATATTAATATCGTTTTTATAAAAAACATTTTGACTATGTAAATACAAATTATAATACAACTAATATATTGATTAAAATGATAGAAAAAATATGTAAAATATCACATTTTATAAATTTATATTATTTAAATTATTATGTGAGAATTATAAAACTTTTTAAATATTTTTTTTATACATAAAAATTCTAAAATGCATATCATATTTGGAAAATTAGGAAAAAAAATGAACTGGATTGAATATTTTTGTCAAATTATCTTATTCAATTAAATTTTATTCATAAATTAAATACTGCTAAATATCAAATTTTAAGTTTCTCAATAAATATTAAAAGAATTGTTGTTTTCCTTATAATTAAATTTTGCATAATGAATAAGATAATTTTGAATTAATATACAATGAATTTAATGCAAATTATAATAAATTTATAAAACTTATCAACGTTCCATTTTAGAATTTATTTAGAAAAACATATTTGTATAATTAGCATTGTATTTATATAATATAGATGATATATATTTATAAAATTGTACTTTTTTTTATGTTTACTATGTGAGATATGTAATTTTTATTTTCATGATATAAATTACTTTCATTTTGATTATTGTTATTTATCATTACGTTAATTATTTTTAATAAATAATTATTTAAATAAATAATTTGATAAATTAAAGATATTATAGTATTGAAAATTAAATAACTATTTAATCATGGGATAATTACATAAATATACAAATTTTTATTTTGTATTTTTAAAAATCCAAGATGGAAAAGATTTTTTTTCAAATCTACCTAATTTTAACTAAAACTAAAATATTTAGAGTTTTTTTTTTTAAAATACCCACTTTCATCAATTTCTCATACCATTATTTTTTCTTCAATTTCTCATATCTCTTTTTATTTATCTTTTTTTATCTTAACCTTCTTTCATCTTATTTTCTTTTCTACTCGGTCTCTTCTTCTTCTTCTTCTTCTTTCTTTCTTCTTCTTTCTTTTACTTTATTCTTTTTCTTTTTCTTTTTATTCTTCTTCTTCTTTCTCATCCTATTTTACAAGTAATGTATTTAAGCTCAAATCTATAATGAATATCAAGAAGAAGAAAATGCAATAGAAATCAAGTATTAGGGATTTTCTTTGAAATATTATCATAATTATTAATATATTATTTAAACCTAAGTTATTTTAATATACTAATTAAAATATTTTATATATCAATAATATAAATAATAAATCAAAAATTTTATTTAATAAATTAAATTCATATAAAAATTTATTATTTTAGATATTTAAAAATAATATATATTATTATGTTATTTTTTATGACAATAAATTATATAATAAATGTTAGACCGATGGTTTTGATGTGTGTGTTACGTGTGAGTCAATTTAAGTTATTTGTCATTTTTAAGTATGATTTTGTGAATGGTACGGGCGTACCAAATTGCCTTGATGTGTGGTACGGGCATGGCTTGTCACACCCGTAGTTTAGACCCTAGTAGTTTGTACGCTCGGATACGGGTAGAGGTATGTATGCGTATGGATTTTGTTTACTTTGATGATGTGTATACGTGTATGTATGTATGTATGCTTGTACTTGTGATGGTATTCTGTGACACTGTTGCCTTATCGGGAAGTGTGACTTCTCGGTTGGATGAGGAACAGCGAGTGTGATGTGTTAGGATTGGGTTAGAAGTGTATTTTCCAGGTTTCGGGCTAGTTCAGGGTTTCGAATGGGGCATGGCCTGATTTTGGGCTTGTGGTACGGGCGTACGGGATACCGTACGGGCGTACCGATCTGCTTAGAGGACGTACGGGCTGGCTGTCCGGCCGTACGAGACGAGAGGAAACAGAGAGTTGAGAGCCTCGAGTGCGTACGGGCGTACCAGAAGGGCGTAC
>CANYBF010132784.1:0-39010 GCA_948192965.1 Dalechampia spathulata | reverse complement strand
TTCAAGTCCTAATTATGCAAGAATATGTGTGTTTGAGATGATTTAAGACACTATCAAGGAGTCCAATTTTTGTAGGACTCTTCCACTTTTCATGCAAGTTGTCTGAAATGGCTTTTAGAATAGCAACAAGGTGTCCTAGTTGTGTTAGAACTCCACAATTCTCAAAAATAAGTGTCCTAGTTGTGTTAGGACTCTTCCCAATTCTCAAAATAAGTGTCCCAGTTGTGTTAGGACTCTTCACAACTCTCAAAGTAAGTATCCTAGTTGTATTAGGGCTCTTCATAATTCTTAAAATAAGTGTCCCAGTTGTGTTAGGGCTCTTCACAATTCTAAAAAATAAGTATCTCAGTTGTGTTAGGACTCTTCGCAATTCTCAAAACAAGTGTCCCGTTGTGTTAGGAGTCTTCATAATTCTCAACGTAAGTGTCCTAGTTGTATTAGGACTCTTCAAAATTCTCAAAATAAGTGTCCTAGTTGGTTTAGGACTCTTCTCTAGTATGAGCAACTTGTAAATAACACAATAAAATAGAAGATATTTTTATTTTTTTGTTTTGTTTTTTTTTTGGTTTTTTTTGGATATGACTCAAACGACTAGAATAAGGTAATGAATAGACTCACTAAATATTAAATGCATAAACATAACTAGCAACTTAAACAAATAAATCAGCACATAATAAGAAAATAAACAAATTAACAAAACCCTAGGAACTAAGATAAATAGGAATTTACCTTGCCTTTGGTCTCTAATACCAAATGATGCGGAACCCAATGGTAAATATGCCACAAACCCACGCATACCTAAGATATAGCTCCAATGGTATAATAAACCCCCACCCTATTGAACCCCAAAACTAGCAAGTATGGAAACATAAATGATAAGGCTTAATGGAAGAAGAGAAAATGCTACAATTAAATTGACAAGTTAACCCTAATTCCTAATGCAATTAGAAGAAAGCAAATCCTCACTTCCTAACTAAATACATAAAATGCATAAGCATAAATAAAACCAAAATTGGTTCTATGTATTGAATGATAATTGAAAGGTGCTTAATAGGTTTACATAAGCTTCTTATTTATACTAGTTTCTAATCCTAGTCCTTCAAGGATATGGAATTCTTAATCCAATGAGGACTTGGTCTTATATTCCTACTCTAACTTAAAAGATAAATAAATTAATTAATTAAAATAATGTTATAATTACATGGAAATTCATATAAGCTCATTAGGCTACTAGAAGAAAGCAAATCCTCACTTCCTAACTAAATACATAAAATGCATAAAGCATAAGAAAGACTAAAATTGGTTTTGTATATTGAATGATAATTGAAAGGTTATGAAAAAGGTTTACATAAGTTTCTATTTATACTAGTTTATAATCCTAGTCCTTTAAGGATATGGAAGTCTTAATCCAAGGAGGACTTGGTCTTCTATTCCTACTCTAACTTAAAAGATAAATAAATAAATAAAAATAATGCTATAATTACATGGAAATTCGTATAAGCTCATTAGGCTACTAATTTGCCTAGCTCCTTTCCTTATTGGGTCCTCAACAGGCCTAACTTATGGCCCAACATGCCTAACTACTCCATAGGCTTATGAAATAAGGCTATGGCTTCATAATTAGACCCAAATGGTATCTTTTAGGCTCCATTCTCTTCTAAATTCACCCCAAGCAATATTATGGCCTTAGGCACCTCTTTAAACTCCAAATAGCACTTGTAGAAGGCCTATTCTTGCAGCTCCATTGTTATTTGTTCTTGAATAAATAAGTTCATAGCTGCTTTAAATTTATTGGCTTGTGACCTTGTGATTGGACCACTTGGAAGAGTTAGTGGGTCTTCTTTCAAGCTCCTTGTGTTCTCTTGAATCCCATGTAGAATCATATCAAACATTTCATGAAGCATCCAATGCATCGTAGGCACAGACGATAATTCTTTAAGAAAGTCAGATGGTTTTGCAAGAAGTCCAAGTAAAACAAGAAGACTGATAGATGTTATATCTATGGAAAGAAATATCATTATGCAAAGCAGTGCCCACAATAACCCAAACACATTGTTGCTCTTCTCCAGCAAATTAAAGCAAAGTGCCCCAAGTATGCTTAAGACTATGACCTTGAATCTCTTTTCTCAGAAGAAGAACATGCTTCTCCTGACACTGTCCTGTCTATACTTTGTTTTGAATCTAATTCTAGTTCAGATTCTGACACAGAGTTCTCTCCTATCTATACTATTCACCCCTTTATCAAGGCAGAACCTTCAGATATTGACTTTTTAAAATCTCCAGATTTCCTACTTTATCCAGAATCCCCTCCACCTCTCTCTCTAGATTATATCCTCATAGATATTTCTTATTGTTTCCCTCATATATCCTCTTCTCCCTATAAAACACCTACACCAGTATCTTGCTTTTCTGATTCTCTTCCTCCATCTACTTCACCATCAGTAAATACTGAAACTTCTACTTCCTCTGATGAAGAAGTTTGCTCTACACAATCCTCATTCCCTACTCCGTTGGTCACTATTTAGGTTCTTCCTGACAAGTATGCAAAACCTATCTCGGTTGTTGCATTCTTTGACACTGGTTCTGTTACCACAATGATGAATCCTGATGTTCTTCCAGAATCCTACTGGAAAGAAAAAGTCAAGTTCTTCTCTGCAGCAGATGGCAGATGATTTAGAACTACCCTAATCATAAAGCAAAAGGTTGGCGTACAATTTTTCCCTAACTGTATTATCTGGACACATGTCATTGGTTCATACCTATTTAGCAGAGATCTTCTTGTTGGTTTTGATATCTATCATCAAGCTGAAGCTCTTCAAATCTTACCAACTGGTCTTAAGTTTAAACGCCAGTTTAAACCTTGCACAGATAGCCCAAAACTCTTTTCCATTGCTGAAGTCCCCCTTGACTTTGCACACATGAAAGAACTTTTCTCACCTTGTTGTTCAGACTCTCATTTCTCTTTCAAACATCCTTCTCCTTTATACAAGAACCTGATTTCTTCATTTCATTACCTTTCAAACTCAATGAAGATATCAATCCCATAAAAGCTATCCATTCGGGTATGTCTCCTACTGATCTTGCATTAGCCAGAACTGAGTGTGAAGAACTACTCAAGCAAGGCTTGATTGAACCCACTACATCACTGTGGGCTTGCCAAGCTTTTTATGTGGAAAAGCATTTTGAGAAGCTTCGAGGGAAAAAGAGGTTAGTCATTGATTACAAACCTTTAAATCATTTCCTCTCTGATGATAAATTTCCCATATCAAAGATTTCTTCATTGATCATACATCTCCAGAAAGCCAAATACTTTTCTAAATTTGACCTCAAATCTAGCTTTTAGCAACTGGATATTGATCCTGCTATAGACATCAAAACCAACAAGAAGATCTCTACCAAATAGGTATGAACCAATGACATGTGTCCAAATAATACAGTTAGGGAAAAACTGTATGTCAACCTTTTACTTTATGATCAGGGTAGTTTTGAATCTTCTGCCATCTGCTGTAGAGAAGAACTTGACTTTTTCTTTCTAGTAGGATTTTGGAAGAACATCAGGATTCATCATTATGGTAACAGAACTAGTGTCGAAGAATGCAACAACTAAGATAGGTTTTGCATACTTATCAGGAAGAACCTGTAACCAATAGAGTAGGGAATAAGGATTATGTAGAGCAAACTTCTTCATCAAAGGAAGTAGAAGTTTCAGTATTTGTTGATGGTGAAGTAGATGGAGGAAGAGAATCAAAAAAGGAAGATACTAGTGTAGGTGTTTTACAGGGAGAAGAGGATATGTGAGGGAAACAATAAGAAATATCTATAAGGGTATAATCTGGAGAGAGAGGTGGAGGTGATTCTAGATAAAGCAGGAAATCTAGAGATTTTGGAAAGTCAATATCTAAAGGTTCTGTCTTGATAGAGGGGTGAATAGTATAGATAGGAGAGAACTTTGTGTCAGAATTTGAACTAGAATCAGATTCAAAACAGTGTTAAGAGAAGCATGTTCTTCTTCTGAGAAAAGATATTCAAGGTCATGGTTTGAAGCATACTCGGGGCACTTTGCTTTAATTTGATGGAGAAGAGCAATAGTGCATTTGTGTTGTTGTGGGCACTGCTTTGCATAATGACCTTTCTTTCCACAGATATAGCATCTGTCAGTCTTCTTATTCTACTTGGACTTCTTACGAAACCATCTGACTTTCTTAAAGAATTGTCATCTGTGCCTACGATGCATTGGATGCTTCATGAAATGTTTCTTTTTATGAGGCTTACAAGTGCAGTGTTTATCTTTACATTTGATCTGCAAATAGGATTTATCAGAGGTCTTTTTAAGAAGGAGATCACCTCAAGCAACCTTTTTGAATAGTTTTTCTTGGTCACACATTTTATCAATGGCAATGAGAGTGAATTGCCATATTTCACCAAGGGTGATCTAGGAGATATCTCATCTAGAATCAAGAATCATTCTCTGGATTTCAGACTGCAATTCCTCTAGAAGGGAGGAGATGAACATACACTTCAAGTTGTCATCATGGACGCCATGAATTTGATAATAAAGTTAGGACATCGCTGCATAGTGCTCTGCTAAATCGCGAGGCTTTAGAGAGTAGTACCTATGATCAAAGAATTCTTATTTCTTCTACTTAAAGATGTGATCATAGTTACCCAAAAACTGCAAGTGAATTGCATTGAGAGCCTATTGAATAGTTTCTACAGCTAGAAAGTAAGTTTGAACATAAGAAGACAGGATGATAAACCATTCTCAAAGAGATCCAATAAATTTGGAAGTGAATTTAGCTAGAACAGTGCAAAGAGTTGTCCTAGGATTTATCATCTAGAGATCAAGCCATGCATTAAACTCTAAGAGCTTGTTGCGCCATTGATGAGGTGGAACATCATCAAAAGTAAACCAGGGGCCTAAAATAGGCTTAGGATGTTCAGGAGGATGAATAGGTGTAACAGGTGGTTCATCATCATCTACTTCATCAACTGTTGGTGGCAGATCAGGACTAGTAGTAGTTTGCATGAACATGGGAGGAAGGCTCTTGTTATCTAAAGAGGTAAACATAGAGTCATCTGACATGGTTGCTTCTAAAGAATAATCAGAAGTATTAAGAGATTGAACTATGAATTGTGAAGTACAAGGTGCTTTGTCTTTAGAAAAGGATGATGGTGGAATAGGATAAGAAGAGGATGGTGTAGAAGTAAGGGTTGAAGGAATAGAGGTAGGAACTGAAGAGGAGACTGAGGAGGAAGGTGTTGGTATGGTTTTCTTCTTAGGTGGCTGTCTTTTTATAAGGTCTGAAACCATAAAGAATTGGCAGATTGGAGCATGGGAAATGGATAAAGGTAATGAGGGCACAGTATATAGAAAAGGAGTGGGAGGAGAAGGTGAGTGGATATCCCTTTCTATCTCTCTTAGCTGTGCTTGGAGCTTTCAAATTTCTCATTCTTTTTCAAAAAAGAGAGGAGACATGGGATCAGTGGCCAGTAAAGTTCTCAGATCAGTATCAAGCTGGGTGATTCGAGAGACTAATATGGCATGAATTTGTTGAACTTCCTTTTGGAAAGAAGACAGCTGTGAGTGCATGTGGTCTATCTTTATTAAAACTTTATCAAGCTTTTCATCAATTCTTTTAAGATAGTGGTTCTGAACAATAGCATTCTGTGTCTGCCAGTTAAGCACTTCTTACGAGGGAGAAAGTGGGGCTAGATTCCCTGAAGATAAGATCGTATTAGACTTAGCAAAAGGAGTGGCCGACACCTTTGTTTATGGGTCTTGAGTAGATCTCAGAGGTGGAAATTCATCAAGAGAAAGCATACAACATGCTTGAGCTTGTGGGACCTTTTTAACTGAAAAACTTTCCACATCACATGAACAAAACGTTGGTGGTAGAGGACACTGTAATAGTCTTGTTTCTTTGAGTACTTCAAAGCATCTTTGTAAATAATCATCATCAGTCATAGGACTAACTTTTGGAAGACCAATCCAAGGACCAGAATCATGGTCATAATCATGATCAGATTGTGATGAGGATAAGGGTCTGCAAGAAATAGTAGATCTTTTGAAAGGAGTTTAAACCTCAGTGATAGTGGCCTAAGTTGTATTGATCCAGTCATCTTCATCTTGCCAACATGTGCAATCAGGGTCGCACAAGTGAGGATCAGTGTCCCATAGAAAGTGACCATTATCTTTGGCACAATAAATTTCTCGACTAGTAAAATCAAAGCCAAAGATAGGGGCTTTTAAATAATGGTGTTTAATGGGCTAGATCATGGAGACTGAATGTCAGGCTGAATTTCTTGGGAGGAAAACAGTGTTAACTGTTCCATCAGTCTAGCAAACAAACATGGGATCTTGTCTGTAAACAGGCTTAGCCTATTGATGAAGCTTTTCATAATCAGTAATCCAAGAGTAAGGAATAAGCTTCTCAAGATCTTCTTGAGGGATTTGTCTAGGAGCTTGGACAATAGTTGGTGCAAGACCACCATCAAAAAAAATATACAGAGCATCATTATTTTGGAGTTCTGATGTCTGAAAGTTGATAGCGTGGTCTTGAAGATGGTAAACAATCTGGTGATGCAAAGTTACTAAAATAGAATCAGCAATTTGTTCTGCTCCTGTAATCTGAACTTGAACCTTGAGGGCTTGACTGAGGTGAGGATCTTCTAGAGACATATTGAAGTTTGGAAAAAAATTAAGAACAATGCTACCAACATTAAGGGTTGTAGCGATAGTTTCAATAATAGCATTTTCAAACTAAAGATGGCAAGTATCTAGAAGAGACAAGCGTACAGTGACAGGGAGACCTTTTCTGCCATGATATGATAGAATTCGCCTAATAGCTCCAAAGTGAAGATGAGTATATTTTTGTTTTTTCCATTGAGAAATAAAAGAGGGAGGAATCTGTAAACTCACATATTGTTCAGCAGTAGTAGAAGATAAGACACACTGAGAAAGAGAAGAGGATTGAATATACTCTTTAATATGGATAGAAGGTTTAGAAATGATCTGTTTAATGGTCATGTGATAGTCACATACCTAATGAGGATTTTGGGATGTGTTAGACACATCATATACTGACTGGATTTAGTCAGGTTATGTGTCCAGACATATAAGTTATCCAATCTACCCTAATACCACCTAAGCCTTATTAGGTTAATTAAAATGTGATTTTAAGTTTATGGAAATAGAACTCTTTTATCTCCATCTTCTTCCTCACATTCTTTTAAAGAGAAGAATAAGAAAATTTGAATCAAGCACAAGCGAGAGGATTCGGTTCTTCAAGAGCAAGTTCATTGGATTTGATTCAAAACTTTCTCTTATACCTTTCTCTTTTATTTTTCATTTCTACTAGTCCCTGAAATGAATATTTGTAATTTTGATTACTAATTTGATTCTTTACTTGTGTGAATAGTTTAAAGATCCTCTACATTGTAGATTTAAAAATTTTCCTACAACTTTTCTGATGGATAAGATTGAAGGAGAGTGACATTCATGTAAATGTTATTAGCCTTATGACATGACCTCATAATATGTTTTTTATGTATGGTGATTGCTATGATCCATGAAATATGTATTTTTATAAAAATTTTAAATGTTTTTGCTGCCTACCAATCATATTTTTTTATCAACAGTGGTATCAGAGCCATGGTTTTTATGTAATCCTTCATTGTAAACATTGATTTTTTGTTTTTTTAACTTGTATGGTTCTTGCATTTTTTTGATATTTGATGTGTTTTACTTTGAATTTTGCAACAAAATTTTAACCATGTATTCTTGACTCATTAAGCTTGTTTTTTATTAGAAGATATTACATGCTTATTTGGAAAACATTTGAGAAAAAATTTGTTTATATTTACTTATCATATATGATTGCCTAATTGTTCTTATATTTCATGTTTGTTATGATTGTTTTATGCATGTTTAATTAATAAACATATTATGAATCAATATATTTACATGTTAACATGATTTTGGAACAATAAAGAAGGTTGTCAATTTGAATTAAAAGGGTTTTAATTCAATAGATTAACTTTATATGCATGAGATGCTGATTATGTGCGTTTATTCGGTTTTCATCAATTTGATCATATTAAATTTATTAATTTGGTTAATAAATTTGATATTCATTTATTAGATACATTAAAAATTTAATCGATAAAATTTTATTAATTTTGGAAACTAAAAAGTATTTTATTTGGATTAAAATTCTTAAATGATCGAATTGAGTATGATATGGATTTTGATTTAGATTTATTTATTTTGTTATAATTGATTTTCATGTGATATATTATTGTTTAAATGTGATTTAAATATTAATATGTTGTTGTTTGAATGGTTATTTAATTATGATAAATAATTTATTTAATGAAATCAATATAAAGCTAAAACATGTAATTCAAACCGCAAGCCAATAAGTGTTTTTAAATTATTTTAACAAGATTAAAATTGAAATCATTAAAGAGAAAAGTTTAATTTATACATTATATAGGTATGAATGAATGGATGTTGGCATGATGATGATTATGGACTAAGCCCAATGAAATTGAGCATATGTATTTTTATAATTTTAGTAAATAGGGCATGCAAGCCCTACCTTATCGTATACTCTTTTGTATTTCTTTTCTCATCTACTCTCCCAATGTAACTTGAGGTTTCTATATTTGAAATATATAATTAGATTATATAGGTTATAAAAGAAAAAAACAAAAGGAATCAAAAGGAGTATAGAAGCAAGGTGTACCAAAAGGAACTCCAAGATGAAATTTGTAATAAATTAGATTTCAATTTCAAATTTTGGAATTGTAATTCAAACATGACCTAGGTTTGACCTAAGTACATTTAATTTCACTTAAAAATGTATTTATTATAATTGAAATAATATTTTTTAGATAATGAAATTATATTTTAAACTAATAAAGATATTTAAATATTTAAAAAACCAACAATATTTTTATTACAATACTAATTTACTAATTATAAAATATAATCATATCTAGTAACATTAACAAACTAAGGTTAAGTCAATAATATATCATAGAATTATACATTAAACATTTAGTTATACATAACACAGTATAAAATTTATGATATATTCATGATATGTTAATTGATATCCTCTAATTAATTAGCTAAGACAATAATTACACATTAATAAATTCGTTATGTTCACTAATTTATGTTTTCAATTTGTTAATTTAAATAGTGAAATAATCATTTTATAATGTCCTAATTAATATGACAATATTTAAATTTTTAAAATATAGTATATTCAATTTGATTAAATGGATATAATTTGATTAATCAACAATTTTTTTAAAGCATTGATACATTGATTAACCGGTTGTACATTCGAGTTCATGTCTTACACAACATATGCTTCAAACTAACATAGGACAACAAAGCTACCACAAACATAACTTAAGACGTTTTCAATAAGTTGAAATAACGTATAATATTTAATTATATAGTGACACAAGCTTTTTCCTATCTCATTATTTACAAAAATAATATTCAAGTTTAGTTTGATTTTATAACATCTAAATAATATTTACAAAAATAAATTAATAGTAATAAATAAATGAATTAGAAGCAAACTTGGATGTAGTGAATGTTTAAAATCTACAAATTAGAAAAAAATATATAATTAATAAATAAAATAGAGTTTTAATTAGTAATCAAACCCTAACACTAAGGAAAAACTTGTATGCATAAGCATCAAATAATTATTTAATATAATAAGATATTAAAAAATCTATAGTAGAGAAAGTTTTTTAAATCTTAAGATATGAAGGATTTTTTCACTTTGAATGATGATGGAGAGTGAATCAATTGAAACATATAATATTTTTATTCAAATATATGATAATGTAAATGTTGTTGGTATAAAAGAAGAAAAGTAAGGAGAAGAAGAAACACCATAAAGGTAGAGCATCACATGATAATTGGATAAAAATTAGTTTAATATAAAATATAAAATAATTAATAATTAATAAATATAAATAATAGTAGTATTTATCTTTGAGTAAAATTTATTTGGATAAATCAAATATATAATATATAATATATAATATATAATAATTAATATCTAATAAATACAAATAAAATTAATAGTATTTATATTTAAATAAAATTTATTTACATAAAATTAAATAATGTTATATAAAATGTAAAATAATTAGTAATTAACATATACAAATAAAATTAGTAGTATTAAGCTTTGAATAAAATTTATTTATATAAAAATTAGATAATACAATACAAAATATAAAATAATTAGTACCTAACAAATACAAATAAAATTAATACTATTTATCTTTGAATAAAATTTATTTACATAAAAATTAGATAATATAATATAAAATAGTTAGTAATTAATAAATATAAATAAAATTAATAGTATTTATCATCGTGAGGCGGCTCTTCGTCATAAGTGACAATATAGGAGTAAAGGTGGTTCCTTTCATTCTTCTTTTTCAAAGTCTACACTTCTCATCTCTCTTAGTTTAATTGATTTACTATCTCAATAGTTTGTAGCCTTTGTCATCTTAATCGTCATCTTAACAGTATTTTACTCATCTTAATTGTCACGCCTACAACGGTGCAACATGCTCCTGTAGTGTGATTACCAACTTATTAAATTAGAAAATTGATAACCACCCTACAAGGGATTCGAATAATTAACCTGTTAAATGCAGTCTATATTTTTTTTGAATGATGTAAAATATTGTTAGACCCTGGATTTTGATGTATGTATTTTGTGTTATTCAATTTAAGTTATTTGCAATTTAAAATAATTTTTCTACATGTGGTACGGGCGTACCATTATGTTTGTTATGATATGGGCATACCAATGAATAGTACGGTTGTACCGATGCTCTCAGGAACTTTGATTTGGTACGGGCGTACCAATGGTGGTACGGTTATACCATAGCTTTCAGGAATTTTGCTTGTCAATAACTTTGTTTCTGTATGAGCATACCAATGTGTGGTACGACTGTACCAAGCTTTCACATAGTTTTTGTATGTGTGTTTTTGAATTGGTACGAGCATACAGGAATCCATACGATCGTATGTGACTTTTCAAATTCATTTTAAAACACTTTATAATAGATCTATTTTAAGATATACACTTTCTATTCAATTTCTAATGGCTTTTCTTTGTGTGCAAAGCTTCCTTTAAGCCTACGACTTTAATTTCAAGTAAGTCTACTTATTGTACTCTCAATCTAGCATTGTAAACTCTCATTGTATTCCATTTTCATAACCTAAGTATTAGGTTTGTAATTGTGGGGTGGTGTGTGATTAATGCTTGGAGCATTATCTTGTATTTGAGAGTTTGTGAGATTGATATTATTGTAAAGGTTTGAGTGTGAGCCTAAAAACATTGGAGTTAGGATTCATTATGAGGAATCCTTGTTGTATTGATTGATTGTGATTAGTGGAACCTTAAGTGGAAGACCTAGGAGAAGTGGACATAGGCCAAGAGTTAGTGTCGAACCACTATAAAGTGTGTGTTGCTAATTGCACAGGGATTTCATTTGGTATCAGATCTTTGGTGCTTATTTGTTATTAGAAGTAAAATTCTAGAGTGAAAGATCCTATAGCAACTCAGAGCATTGAGAGTCAATCATATACAAGACCCCTTTCTTTGATGGCATGGATTATCCGTATTGGAAGCACCGAATGGAAGTCTTCTTTGAGAGTGATGGTGTTGATTTATTTGATCTAATTGAGAATGAGTTTTCCCCTCCAACAACTACAATAGATGGTGTTACAACTCTCAAGCCCAAAGCAACTTGGAGAAAAGAAGAATTTAAAGTGAATGCGAGGAATAAGAAGGTGATGAATATACTTTACTGTGCTATTAGTTGTGAGGAATACGGACGAGTTTCATATTATGTCATGGTAAAGCAAATATGGGACGCCTTGAAGACTCATCATGAAGGCACAAATCAAGTCCGAACCAAGAATATTCAGCTGCTAACTCATCAATATGAGTTATTTACAATGAAGGCAAATGAGTCAATTTCAAAAATGTACAACCACCTCATTGTAATCATGAATGGATTGATGAAGTTAGGTAAGATGTACCAAAAGGAAGACATCAATAACAAGATCTTGCAGGTGCTACCAAAGAAGGATTAGGAGGCTAGAGTAACTTCCATTGAAGAAGCTAATGACTTATCAATTTTATCAATTGATGTGCTACTTGGAAAGCTTCTCACACATGAGATCATCCTTAAGCAAGGGGTAGAGGAAGACAAATGGAAAGGGATTGCACTTAAAGCATCAAAAGAAGAAGACACCTCTTCAACAAGCGAAGGGGAGATTGATGATGAAGTTGCCCTCCTCTCCAAATGTGTCAAGACTCTTCTTATGAAAAAGAAGAAGTTTGAAAAGGATGGCAGGAAGCCATTTGAGACAAGACGGGACTTGAACCGAAGAGATAATTTTAGAAGAGGTCAAACTGTTTGTTATGAATGCAACAAGCAAGGACACATAAGGAATGAATATCCATGCCTCAACAAACCATCCAAGCCATGCAAAAAGACGACATTGAAGGCAACATGAGATGATGAAAGTGAGACCAATGAGGATGTGTCCGGTGATGATGAGAAGGATGAGGTAACCACATCATCTCAATCTTATTATAGTAATGATGATTATGATGATCATAATGAATGTGATGCATTAGAAGCTTTGTTAGAAAAGTATGAACATTTAGCTAGGAAACATCAACAACTTAGAAGTAAGTATGCATGCATTTCTAAAGAGAAAAATATATTGTAAAATGAATTTGATTCTTATAAAATAAAACTTGAAAGTTTTGAAAAGGAAAACAAGTTCTTAAAGGATGAAAATGCTAAGATTTTGAAAGAAAAGGACTTCTTAAAAGACAATCTTTCAAGGTTAAAACAAGGTCGTGTTAAAATTGATTCTATCTTGAAATATCAAAAACTTAGTGGTAATAAAGAAGGTATTGGTTTCAGCCAAAAATCTTCCTATACTTCTAAGGACATGGTTTTTATTAAAGCCTCCACTTCAACATAAAAACCAAAGGATTTCAAAAAGAAACAAGTTCATTCTAAGACCAATAGAATGTATAACAATAAGATGTATCATTGTTCATGTTCATGCAATCATAGTCATCCTCATGAATCTAGAAAGAAGTATATGCATAACTATTCTAGATTTAGAAATGTCATATACAACTATTGCAATAGGAAAGGGCATACCACCAATAAATGTTTCATTAGAAAAATACATTGGAATGATGATGATATGTATGCTTTAACCCCCAAGGACCCAAATACATTTGGGTACCCAAGAAAAAGTGATCATACTTGTCTTGATAGGTATGCTTGAGATCCAAGATTAGTGAAAGCAAATGGTACCTTGATAGTGGATGCTCAAGGCATATGACCGATAATGCAAGCCTCTTTTCCAACCTTGACAAATGGGATGGTGGTAATGTCACCTTTGAAGAAAATGCCAAAGATAAGGTTGTTGGAATTGGTAAGATTGGTAACAATTCCAACTTTTCTATTAACAAAGTTTTGCTAGTAGAGGGATTGAAACATAATTTACTTAGTATTAGTTAATTATGTGATAATGGCTATAAAGTTGTTTTTGATCCCAAAGGTTATTTTGTTTATAGATTATGTGATGATTTGTTAGTCTTTCAAGGTGATAGGATAGAAAATGTTTATATGATTGATTTAGATTCTTTTGCTAACAAACATGTGAATTGTTTTGTTTCCATAAGTGAGGACTCATGGCTTTGGCATAGAAGGCTTGGACATGCTAGCTTAGCGATCTCGGGAAGAACGAGCATGTGATAGGACTTCCAAAGATCAAATTTGCTAACGATAAAGTATGTGAGGCTTACCAAATGGGAAAACAGGCAAAGTCTTCATTTAAGGTAAAAAAAAAAACCTTCTAAACCTCTACAATTAATGTATATGGATTTGTTTGGACCAACTAGGTTTAGGTGGCATGCATTATGCACTTATTATTGTTGATGATTACTCTAGGTTTACTTGGATTTCATTTATAGCTTATAAAGATGATGCATTCAATTCTTTCCAATCATTAGCTAAACAAATGCAAAATGAGGATGGATATTACATTTCCTCAATAAAGAGTGATCATGGAAAAGAATTTTAAAATGAAACTTTAAATCTTTTTATGATTTATGTGGTATTCATCATAACTTTTCATTTACTAGAACTCCTCAATAAAATAGAGTAGTTGAAAGGAAAAACTAAACACTTTGTGACATGGTATGTATAATTCTCAATGAGTATCAATTGCCTTCATACTTTTGGGCTGAAGCTATCAACACCACTTGTTATGTCACAAATCAAGTTCATTTAAGATTGATTTTAAACAAAACTCCTTATGAGCTATGGAATAGTAGAAAACCAAGAATTTCATACTTTAGAGTATTCAATTGCAAGTGCTACATTTTAAATACCAATGATAACCTTGGGAAATTTGATTCTAAAACTGATGAAGGTTTATTCTTAGGTTATGTAATATCTAGCAAATCATATAGGGTATTTAATAAACGTTTTTTTGGTTGTTGAGGAATCTATTCATATTGTTTTTTATAAGACTAACTCCCTTGGTCCAAGAAAGAACATTGTTGATGATGATGATATAGGAATTCTTTTGGAACAAGGTGAAGGGAATGAGAATTTACAAGAAGCTACTCTAAAAGATGTTGAAAAGGAAGAGATGAATGATCTTCCTCATCACCTAGCTATAACTCACATCAAGCATGATCTTCCAAAGGAGTGGCAATTTTTGAAAGGGCACTCCAAGGAGCTTATCATAGGTGAAACATCAAAAGGGGTAACTACTCATTCTCATTATAAGGACATTCATAACAATCTTGCCTTTATTTCTCAAATTGAACCTAAGAATATTAATGAAGCCTTAAATGATGATAGTTGAGTGTTGGCTATGCAAGATGAATTGAACCAATTTGATAGAAATAAGGTATGGACTTTAGTACCTAAGCCTAGAGATGCCTCTGTTATAGGAACTAGATGGGTGTTTAAGAAGAATCTAATAACACTATCACCAACCTTGACCTAATTTTTCTATATTCTATGGTCACAGACACATCTATTCAGTCTGAGCGTTGGCTTTTGACCTCTTTTCAAGAGGTTGGTGTCTAGAAATAGCCTGACAAGACTATTCTCTTCAGTTCTATCATTCATTATCTCTGCCAGTAGCTACATGCTTTCCCCACTACTCTTCCCACTTCAAGACTGAAAGGTCCTAATCTTGATCTTTCTTTCATTGAGTATTCCATGCTCTTTGAGCATGTTTTAGGCGAGTATGTCATTCATTTGGAGTATATTTCCAAACGACTCAAGCATCTACAATCATTGGGTCTTCCCAATGACACTGTTTCTCTCTATAGACGACGGGCTGTAGAGATCTGTCAGCACTTGCAGGTGCCCATCCCCGAGGATACTCCTGTAGAGTTGCTTATTGAGTCTGACTCTTTTAATGCCACACGCTAGGTGGCTCTGATTGACAAACGTTAACGTTATTTTCAAGATGGATCTTCTTCATCTATTGCCATCCTTAATCCCCCTGCCCCTACTGCTGCTCCCACACCTGATCCTGTACTACTGTGGCTTCTCCTTCATTTACTGAGTTGGTCTTCTAGCAGCTTGTTGCTATCACCACTCAGCTTGATCGCATCGATGTTATTGAGCGTTGCCTTGATTCTATAGATCAGCCCTTGGACCAGTAGGCTGCTGAGTCACATGAGTTTCAGATGACTACAACTGCTACACTTCAGTCCATCAATCTCCTGCTAAACCCATTTATCTCTCCACCGAGTCATGATTGATTTTGATGTTGTCAAAGGGGGAGATTTTTTGGATGTTTAGGTCTATTTTTAGAGTTTTTTAGACTAGTTTTGATTTTTTTATTTTGTTTCATTATTGCTTTAATCAGTGTATTCATTTCAAGGATATTTTATTATTATTATTGCTCTGATCATTGTATTCATTTTTGAGTATATATGACATATGATGATTATTCAGTTTATTGTCTTAAATTGTTTAGTGTTGTTTGCTCTGATTATGACTTAGTTTGATATTACTATGATCTTTATCTTACGTTTTGATCATATGTTCTAGTTATGATTTGATCATATAGTTATGTATGTTGCTCTGATCATATATTATGTATTTTGACATTCTCTATTTATGATTTTGTCTTTTCCTTTGTGTTTGATTGATTATTTTGTATTTCATGGTATGATTTCTAAAATAAAGGGGGAAATTTCTAAAAACTTGTCAAACCTAAACTTTTTGAGTATGTTTTTACAAATTAAACTTAAATTGATTGCCAACATCAAAAAGAAGGAGATTTTTAGACCCTGGATTTTGATATATGTGTTTTGTGTTATTCAATTTAAGTTATTTACAATTTAAAATAACTTTTCTATGTATGGTACGAGCGTACCACTTGTGTTTATTATGGTACGGGCATACAACTGACCGCATTAACATGGCTTTGTTTTATTGAGAGTGGTACAGGTGTATTAATGGGTGGTATGGTCATACTATAACTCTCAGGAATTTTGCTTGTCAGTAACTTTGTTTTTTGTATAGACGTACCAATGTGTGGTATGACCGTACCAAACTTTTGCATAGTTTTTGTATGTGTGTTTTTGAATTGGTACGGGCGTACAGGAATTTGTACGACCATACATGACTTTCTAGATTCATTTTAAAATACTTTCTAACGAATCTATTTTAAGATATACACTTTATATTCAATTTCTAATGGCTTTTCTTTGTATGCAAAGCTTTCTTTGAGCCTAGAACTTTAATTTCAAGTAAGTTTAGTTATTGTATTCTCAATCTAGCATTGTAAACTCTCATTGTATTCCATTCTCACAACCTAAGTGTTAGGTTTGTAATTGTGGGGTGGTGTATGATTAATACTTAGGACATTATCTTGTATTTGAGGATTTATGAGATTGATATCATTGTAAAGGTTTGAGTATGAGCCTGAAAACACTAGGGTTATGATTCATTGTGAGGAATCCTTGTTGTATTGATTGATTGTGATTAGTGGAACCCTAAGTGGAAGACTTAGGAGAAGTGGACGTAGGCCAAGAGTTAGTGTCAAACCACTATAAAGCGCGTGTTGCCAATTCTGTAGGGATTTCAAATACGTATAATGATGCACCACCTGAAACATTCCATAAACATGTATAGTGGGATTTTATCAAGTGAATAATAATAAAATCAAGTAAATATGACTTCATTTGTTTAGGAACATCCTTAGTGGTATCGTTATATTTATAGCGTAGGGTATAAAACACATCAATTTATATATATTACAACTATTTTTACTACAATAGTATAAAAAGAGTAAGTCACATGAAAATTGAGAAGTTGGAGTCTGCCACCCAAAAACTATCTCAAGGACTGCTGCTAACACTACTATATCCCGTGCTCTCCTGTGTTACTAGTATCTGCGTTCATTAATTGACAAATGCTGAGTATAAAACTCAGTGGTACTAATAAAATAAATAATCATTAAACAACTAGGATTCACATAATATCATAGAATCTTCATTTCAATATAATCAAAACATTCCACAAATTCACTTCCAATTTGCAAAACAACTCTACCATAACTTAATATAATAAGTACACACAAAGTAAATCTCTCGGCAGCAACATTTCCTTTACACATTGAATAACCAAGAAGATTCACATAACATCATTCAATCACAAACTCACCATAAAGTAAATATCTTCTTTAAACACTCAATACACTCCACACTAAAAGTTCAAACCATACAAATCAAGGAAGAAAAAGAAGAATAAGTAAATAGAATCGCGCAAGAAGCTCCCTACCTTACAACATTCACCGATCTTTAACAAACTTCATCTACTCACTTGCTTGGTCTTCTTAAGCTTAAATCACAAAGTAGATCACACATGCATGCACGGTTGGGTGAGAGTAGGTTGAGGAAAACAAAGAAAAGAAGAAAGGAGAGTATTATAGTGAGGGTTAAAGTGGAGAGGAAAAAAAGAAAATGAATGGATGGGTTTCTATATAAGTCTTCTTATGTGTTTGCTTAGTGGAATGAATTCCACCGCAAGCAATGCATACACACGCTCTCTATCATTCACTTACATTCCATTAATATAATATAATATAATATCTTCCACTTATACAATGTATATACACAATACATACGCATCATTATACATACTTAAATATTATTTTAGCTTCTTATATATATACATACATACATACATACATACATTTTAATCATCACTTAAAACCATACATATATAAGAATATACATATATACATATGTATATACATACATATTTACATACGAATATACATATATTCACATGCATAAACAAACTTCCTTAATCAAACACACATATGTATATTAAGCATTCTTTAGCAATCAATATATAACACGTATAAAAATATCCACACATTTACCAAACATCAATCTTGACGTTATACCCATCTTATTATCACATCATTCATTATTTGGTAACTCCACTAATTATCATCATGTTGACATCATAACACATATCAAATACCACATCATTTATTTTCCATATCACATTCACATCTTACACATTTCCATATCATTATCTCATTCACACACACATATTAACTAGTATACATTACATATATAATCAATGCAACATACTAAGTGTGTGGATATGACATTAATGAATTTAATTGTTGCTTTAACATATGATTCTCATCTTGATTATTTAATTATAAATTATTATAACTAGTCCTAAAATCATTATTATTTAATTTTTATTTATTTAGAATAGGTAAAATTAGTATTTATAAATTAAAATTATTGTCATTTAATTTTTTAATAAAGACAAATTAGTATTTATATATGAATTTAAATATTATTTTGGATAAAAATTAATTTTTATATAATATTAAATAAAAATTGAATTTTTATGAATAAAGCTTACTAATTAAAATTGTTACTAGATAAAAATTAATTTTTTTAGTTATTTTATTTTATATACAATTAAGTAAAAATTTATTTTTATAAATTTACAATTATTTTTATTTTTATTAAATTAAATTAAAATTAAATTTGATAAAATTATTATTATTTTATATAAACTTAAATAAAATTAATTTTTAGACATTAAAATTAAAATTATTTAATTTTTATATCTATTTTATTTTATATAAAATTTAATAATATTATTATTACTATTTTATACAAAATTAATTAAAAATTAATTTTTGTAAGTTAAAATTTTTATTATTCAATTTTATATTTATTTTTTTATATAAAATTAGGTGAAAAGTGATTTTTATTAATTAAAATTATTATTATTATTTATAAAATTAAATTAAAATTAGTTTTTACAAATTAAAACTATTTCTATTAGTTTTATATTGATTACTATTTTATATAAAATTAAATAAAAAATATTTTTTATGAATAAAAATTATTATTATCAAACATTTATATTTATTTTAAATAAATAAAAATTAATATTTAAATTTAAATTTAGATGGAATTCTTTTTTATTTAAAAGTATGTTTTAGATATAATTAGATTAAAAAGATTAATTTTTATAAAATTTGAAGGAAAGGTAATCTTATAATTTTCCTTCTTTCTTCCTTCATTTAACATATTATCATCATGATACCCTTCCTCTTTGAATATACAATGATCATGATAGAATGAAAGATCAATTCATTTTTGTGTTTACTTTTCAATCTGTATCTTTTTCGGAAACAAAGATGGTCATTTTCAGTACCACTCTTCATTTTACTTTAGTTTAAAACATTATTTTTTAGTATCACCCTTAATTATTTTGCAGTTCTCCGTATTTCACCATTCTCTCGACAAACACAGACGGAAAGCGTAAAATAGAGGGAGAAATAGGAGAATTTGTACGGAAATGGCGTCTCTGATTTATTTTCCTTTTCTCTAGAAAAGTATTTTCCATAAATATCTTCAGTTATATACATACATTCAACTCAAATTAGAATATTATTTTTTCTTTTGTAATATATATAAAAAATCATTGTATTGTTTTCTCTTTCGGTCAGATCTGTGTCGCTTTGGCGTTACAGATTCATATTCTTATGGTTATATTTTATTTTTTATTTACTTTTGAATTTTGGGTGAAGTCATTGGAGGCAGCGGTTCATCGATCTCTTCCTGGAAGATTTTGTTGTGAATTTTCAAAAAGGAAAAAGTTCGAAAGACGAGCCAACGGACTCATGAATCGATCGATAAACCTCTGCATCCAGTGCTTAACTCATCTGTTTAAATTGTTCTCTTGCTGTATCGTTCCCAAAAATGTGCGAGAAAGAAAGGAGAATGAAATAAAATAACTGATCTTTTAGTTTTATTATATTAGCTTCAAATTTGACTCAGGAAAGCGGAAACAATTCACCATTTTCCGGCTGTATACTGGTAATATCCTATTTCTGAATCCCTATGCACACACACGCACACATAAACTCTGCACTTCATTTTATTGTGACATAATTGGTGTTTGAGTGCATAATTTGTGCATATAATTTTCCCTTTTTTATTCAAAAAAATTTCCTGGTGTTTTTTATTTTTTGTGATATGATTAGTGTAAGGATCAGATGTTGACGCTTTTCCTTAGTTTCCATTAATTGATAATTGTAGGAATCAAAGTCTTTACAGTTTTTGAAGCTTAACTGCAAATTTCTCTCTAGTTTATGTTAAAATTTCAATTTCATCCCATTTTTAAAAGTCACGTAAAAGTATCTTGATGTTGATCCGTCTACATTTCTCTCTTTCATTAGTTTTAGGTATTTTTCAATCTGAACAATGGATTAAATTGTTAAAAGATAGAACTCCTTTAGGTATTTTAAGCTTTTTTCAATTTAGATTTTAATTAAAATTAATCTATACCATTATTTAACTTCAACATCAATAAATAAATAAAATAATTATTTTTTAGTTTAACATGGAAAACTAGTGGAAGGGAGGAAGGGAAGTAATTGTGAGAGGGTATATAGTTATCATTTTAAAACGTAAGGATGATTTTGTAATGGTGACATAATCTAAGGAGGCAATCTGTTTTCTTTCTTTCTTTATGCTACCTTGAATTATATGTTTTAGTTGGTGACCTGTAGGATAAGAATTTGAGGCGCAAAAAGGATTGAACATTGAGGTGTCTCCTTTTCTCCCATGTTACGCAACATCTGAGAAACACTTTGCACGCGAGGTAAGCCCCTTTCATAATTCGTTCGATATAATTTTGTTGGGTGAAAGAGACCATTTTTTGTAGGTATCCTTTGAAATTATGAAAGCTGAACTCGTAGTGAGAATAACATGCTTTGGTTTGTGAGGAACTGTTTCCTGAGACTAAGTTACCCGTGCTTGAATTTTGTTATGCATAGTAATCCATTAGCAGTTTTTAATCTTTTTCTCGGTTTATGCCTTGTTAACATTCTTTAACCTTCAAGATTTCGATGTTGGTCATGCTTGAGTAATGTCCTCTTTATTTTGTTGATACCGATTACCAAACATGTTTGCCGAATAATTTTGTTCTCTTCAGCTCTTACTTGCCGGGGTTTATTGCATTTTTTCATCTTGATTCTATCATCGCCTTTACTTTTATGAGTATTTTTATTTCAGGAGTAAATACAAATTTACATTTCATGTGTTTAGTCAATTACAATTATTTATCATATGAAAGTGACAATATTTATACATGGCAGGTGAAGCATTATATTATCATTAGTTAAAGTTGAAGATAATAATTAAGTTCAATCTAAATATATAAAAATAATCAATTAAATGATAATAAATTAAATTAAAAAGTAATCTATGAAGTACAATTAAAATTCAATTCAATAGTAATCAATAACAATAAACAAAATTACTAACAAAAGTAACAAATTAATAACAAGAACTCCGCATGATAACAAGTAGCAAAGCCGAGTTAATAACATAAAGACAACAAGTAACTTGTTAATCAAAACAATAGTATAATTTTAACAAATATAAATAGCAGAAAAATATAATAGTATAATTTTAACAAATATAAATAGTAGAAAAAGAAAAATAATACAATGTAGTAGAAAAATAAAGTATAAGTTATAATAAAGTATTTAGGATTGAGTTTAAATTTGAAATATCAATCTCATTAGATTTACAATTATTTAGCATGAAATCGAGAAAAGAAAGATGATTGTTTCTCTAGTAATTAGATAATCTAACAATATTTGATAATCGTATTTTTAATCTATATTTTTCTTTTATTATAATGTCTTTTTAAGTATAACTTTTATACTTTTATTTTCAAATATAAGCATACTCATGTAAAAATTATGCATCATCGTCATTCTTCATTTTGCATTTATCTTGTAGCTTATTGCATATATTTTATGGATTTGGTTATAATATTTTGTATGTTAAAACATTATTTGTTAGTTTCATGCATGCAATTCTTAGTACATTGATTATTTGGATCACATTTTATAGGATTAGAAGGGTGGTTTATACATTAAATTTATGTTTTCAAGTAACACGAGTCATGCCATGGCCAATACAACTCATGTTGGCCTCAAATTGGCATGTACTAATGGGAATTTGATCAACACGAGTCGTGTTAATATGACTCATGTTGGCCTCAAATTTATATATATTTCATCATACGATTCGTATTGATTTCAACACGACTTGTGTTAACTTTTTCAGTCATGATTTTTCATGCATTTTGACTGTAAATTGAAGCTGTTTGATCATTTTTTGAAAGATTATGATGATACATATGAAAATATCGTTTCCTTAGGAGTTTTACGTAGGATATAAGATAGAAAATTAAGGGTTTATAGGGGATTTATCATTCTACATGGTGGTTTTATGTTTTCTTTTTAGGAAATCATAGAATTAGATTTATGGGTTTTGACTCTTTCCTAATCTCTTTTTATCCTTCTTATTTTAGTTTCTCTTGGCAAAAACTTGGCGTATGAGATTGATGTTGATTAAATGTAATGTGAATTCAACAAGTTTTAAATTTATAATCTTTATCATGTAATTATGTCATTATAAAAGTATGGTTGTAACTATAATATAAGGGTATCGTACACTAGGATCAAAGGTAGTTGAGTATTAGTCATTAATTTCATTGATTGTTTAGACAATTGAACAATCAAATTTAAGTGATAGTTTATTCAATTACTAAAATCATTAACCATTACAGTATATATAATGTACAATTTAATTAAATGGATAAATAATGCTAATCAAAGATAAAACTTTTCATATTTAAATTAATTATCAACTTCAAAATAGTGTTTAAATTTAAAGTTAAAACAAAGATAAAACTTCTCATATTTAAATTAATTACCAACTTCAAACAATGTTTAAATATAAAATTTTTCCTTTCAAAAGAGCATTTATCTATTAAAATTAAACTAATAACTTACTTTCGTGACTGCTAGTTAGTTATAGTGATGAAGTTCATTTATCATACAATAAACTTTTAATTTTAATTAACTTCTATGTCTAGGTAGTTAATCTAATTATGTTTCTAAGTTTATTCAGTTAAGCTAACTCTTAACAAAACTAATTAGATGTTTGCATGTTAAAAGGGTTTATTCTAATAATTAAATATTATAACATGAATAATAACTTAAGAACATGAGTAAGTAAATAAATTACTAATATAAAGAAAATAATTATGTTCAATGCATCATTCAATCATTGCAAACTATTGTCAATTCATACCCAAAATTGGAAGTAAAAACGTTAAAAATAAAGAAATTACAACGCTAATAATGTTCAAATTAACTAGAAGAAGATTAAATGAGAAATAGGTCCGTCAATTCTGCTAGCGAGTCTTTTACTTCAACTTCTTCCACTTTTCTTTTCAATTGTTTTCTCAATGTTTTGATGAAGAGTCATAACAGAAAAGAGAAATCTGAAAGAGAAAATTATAAATTAATCACACCTAAATTATGACTGTCCCTCCCTTGATTTCATAAACCCTAAGTATAGTTTCTATCTAATGTCTCTGCTACCCTTCTTTCATATGTTCCTGTCTCTATATTTTCTTTTAAAATTGTCTAAAAGATGGTTAAATACTAAAATGCATCATGATCTTACAAACTATTATCCGACGACTTAGAAAAGGAGGGCAAAATACGAGAGAAATGCAACCTAAATGTGCAACATGAGTTGTGAAAAGTAGAACATGACTCATGGGAAGCTTGTGGTATGCAAAACTTAAATTTTATGGGTAGCACGCAAGGAACACGACTCGTGTTCCCTCTCACATGAGTTGTGTGAGGCTCGATTACATGAAATGGAATACTAAACATGAGGAACATGACTCGTGTTTCCTTGAACACGAGTTGTGTGACTTTAAAGCATGAAATTTCCTATTCGAACAAGATAAACATGAGTCATTGTGCCTAAGATATGACTCGTGTGACCTAAAATTAATGAAATTATGTATGAAATGACTATCTATTCTTATAAAACATGTATCATAAAACTAAATATGAATAAATTATAAGTTAATGATGATTGACATACAAGATTCTATATCAAAACTAAAATATCATATAAATATGCAATATATATGAAAAAAAATACATGATCTTATGCTAATTATGCAACAATAAGAGTGTAATGCATTGAAAGATGAATAATGCATGAATTACTATATTAAGTTAAGGTTTGTAAATAAAATGCATAAAAACATAGCTTAAAAAATTATTTAAGATATGAGAAAGGAAGTGATGATCATAATTATCTAACTACCATAAACTTAAAACTTGTGATTGTCCTCTAACAAAGAAATATACAAAACCATAAATTAGAGTAAATCCAAAATCATTTTTCAAATCAAACAAGTTAAATGTAAGATCTACACTAATGTAGAGAATTAACCAGATGATCTTAAATTAAATTTAATTTCTAGTTACTCTATATTCAATCTCAGTACAAATGATAAAATTACATTAGGAACATGTATGCAAAAGGTAGAACAAGTTAGCATGCATTCAAGTAACAAGGTAGAAATGAAAAAGAAAGTAAATGAAATCATCAAGCTTATTACAATGTAATAAATAGATCAAGATGTAATAAAACATTTACTTTTATAATTGATTACATCTTAGACCGAGCTACTTAGTTGTGAATCTTTAGCTCAAAAACAAACATTGTTAATGTCAGTCCCCGGTTAATTAATTCATAACTAAGGTACTCAAGTTTATTACTCATATTTATAAGTCGTTTGACTTAAAAACATTCATGAGATGCATAAATGCCCTTATGTACTAAGCATAAAAATATAAAAATAAAAAGTGAACAATCATACTTGTATTCATTGACATTTTCAACTTAGAAAATCATATGGGGCACATGTCGTTTCCTACTTGCTAATCAATAAATATAGTAGGTTTAAACTTTATAATAGTTTTATTCACACTTTTTTGAACTTTAACTTGACTTATTAATCAATAATAAGTTAAATCATTCATTAGAATTTATCTTTGTTCATTTAAGTTTAAGTTAAACTCAAATTTGCTTAAATAAATAAGTATACATATAAATAATAGTTGACATGAGTAATAAAAGGATATAAATTGAGAAACAACTAAAGCAAACAACTAAAAACCTTAAGCAACAAATTATATCAAACATCAATCATTTAACTTAAAAAGTGATAATTATAAAATGTACTCAATATTTAAAGCAAGTGTTGCAAACAAAAATAAAAAAAAATTATCAAACTACCATAAACTTAAAATTTTTGATTGTCCTCTAGCAAAGAAATATACAAAATCATAAATTAGAGTAAATCAAAAATCATTTTTCAAATCAAATAAGTTAAACGTAAGATTTACACTAATGTAGAGAATTAATTAGATGATCTTAAATTTAATTTAATTTTTAGTTACTCTATATTCAATCTCATTACAAATACTAAAATTACATTAAGAACATGTATGCAAAAGGTATGAAAAGTTAGCACGTATTCAAGTAACAAGGCATAAATGAAAAAGAAAGTAAATGAAATCATCAAGCTTATTACAATGTAATAAATAGATGATGTAATAAAACATTTACTTTTATAATTGATTACATTTTAGACTGAGCTACCTATTTGTGAATCTTTAGCTCAAAAACAAACATTCATGAGATGCATAAATGCCCCTATGTACTAAGCATAAAAAATATAAAAATAAAAAGTGAACAATCATACTCGTATTCATTGACATTTTCGACTTAGAAAATCACATGGGACATATGTCGTTTCTTACTTACTAATCAATAAATATAGTAGGTTTAAAATTTATAATAGTTTTTTATTTACACTTTTTTGAACTTTAACTTAACTTACTTGTTAATCAATAATAAGTTAAATCATTCATTAGAATTTATCTTTGTTCATTTAAGTTAAACTCAAATCTGCTTAAATAAATAAGAATACATATAAACAATAGTTGACATGAGTAATAAAAGGATATAAATTGAGAAACAATTAAAGCAAAAAATTAAAAACCTTAAGCAACAAATTATATTAAACATCAACGCATTTAACTTAAAAAGTGATAATTATAAAATGTACTCAATAGTTAAAGCAAGTGTTCTAAACAAAAATAAAAAAAAATTGAGCTAAAAATGCATATAGAATAAAAATGAACATATAAAGCCAAAAATCAAAGTAAAATGCATGAAATGCATAATAAAATAAACATGAATATGTCATCTCAAACTTAAAATTAGATATTATCTTTAATGTCACATGAATAACCAGTAAGTATAGAATAACATATATACAATCATAATTACAATCATTATCAGTCTTATTAGTTAAGAAAGTGAGATCAAACTTATCTTTATTTAAAATGATATAATATTTAACTGTATTAGTTCTAAGTACCCCAAAATGTTTATCTATGATTATTGTCAGACAATCACTACAAATTAGTGTGCTCTTAGTAGATTCTCCTAATCGAATAAAATCATTGACCATTCATAATATATCATAAAATTTAATTTGAATAAACATACAATGAATAATGAATAATTCAAAATTATTTATCTTATACCCCTCTTTCCTAAGTAGAATAATGTTAGAAAACATAGTTATGATGTATCTAACAAGAAGGGATCAGATCTGACTAACTTGAGAACTACTTGAATCATACTGTGGATGCTGTTTTGTCACATACTTACCAAAAACATATCATCAATTCTATTATTAAAGATTCTAAATATCTCCCTAAGTTCGTTTAAACTTGATTTGAAAGTTTTACCCGTTAAACTAAATGTCAATATACCATAATTTTCTAAAAAGGGGTTCAATTGTCCATGAATCAAGCTTATGAATTCAAGGGTCAATTCTTGTAAAGAGTCTTGCTTAAGCAATACAAGTTCTTACCAACTAAGTTTCTTTAGATAGTCATGCACTCTATTTCTACATTTTAAGTGTACTAATGGGGTTTTAAAGGGAAAAAGTAGTCATACTGTCACATCCATGTGAGTGACGTGTCTGGTATACGTATAGAAGTCTGTATGTGTATGTATTTTTATATGATGATATACTGTTGATGTTGTATTTGTATGTATGTATGTATGTATGCATATGTGGATGCGTGATAATGATGATGGTGTTGTTTGTGATGCTGTCGTTCTGTTGGGAAGCGTGCCTTCTCAGTTGGAAGAGGGACAATGGTTCTTAGTGTTTTAGGATTATTTTGGAAGTGTTTTAGGGTTGAGAGTTGGTTTTGGTGCAGGTCTTTTGAGGTTAAGGCTCCAAATAGCTCATGTCCTGGTTTTCTAAGGAGCGGTACGGGCGTACGGATATCCGTACGGGCGTACCAAGTTTCATGAGGACGATACGAGTATATCAATAGGCTGTACAGCCGTACCGTTACTCGTAAGAAATTGGGTTTGTCAGGAAAATTGGTGTGATACAGGCGTACCATTATGGCGTACAGCCGTACGGATACTCGCAGGAAAGTAGGGCATCAGGAATTTAAGTTTGGTACGGGCGTACGGGGTTTGGTACGGCCATACGCAACTTAAAACCCCATTTTTAAGAGGATAAACTTAGACTTTTCTTAGACTTTTTTTAATTTTCTTCCTTCCAAACTCTTCCAAAACGTCCTTAACCCTTAGAATCAGTCTTCCTTCGTGCTGATAAGCGTATAGGAGCTAGTTAAGCGAGGCTTGAAGTTTAGACGATTGATTAGATGCTAGAAGTAGCTTGTTACAGGTTTGTGATAGATTGAGTTTCAAGTCTTATTTACTTCTTATGTTGTTAGACCATGTATGGCCAAGGAATTGCTATTTGGGGATTGAATTTCTGTATTTGTAGTGTGTTATTGATATGAGCTTGATGATTGCCTATTATGGAATGTTCTGTTTATTATATCTCGTTGTACTATTGAGTATAGGCATGAACATATCATGAGGGGTTATGAATGTAAGAGAAGAGCGAGAGAAAATAGGCAAAAAGGCATGCGGGCTCATATATTACAGGATTCCATAATGGAATTGTATATTATATTACCTTCTACGGTAGTTGAGTCTCGAGACATAGAGGAAAAAAAAAAGGGGTTTAAAGACCCGGATAACAGTTGCCCTCCTTCAGGAGTTGAGTATCGGTACATACAGGGACTCCAGCATGGTAGGAAATTGTGCACAATATAGAGAAAAGAGAAGGGAAGAAAGCATAAGAAAGAAAGAAAAGGGTGCCTACACGACATTGTATTTATTTATCTGGCTTGTGTATGTTTATATGTTAACTAGCATCACTGAGTTTTATACTCAACGGTTATCAATTGATGGACGCAGGTTTTAAGCTTACAGTTGAGCGCCATGAGTCGTAATCGCTTGTATCAGCAGATAGGTAGATTCAGACACAATCCTATTCTCGAGGTGGTCTGAGGATAGCCGAACATACTTCTTAGTTGTGTTTAGTTTGTTAGTGTGGCTTGTTTAGACCATTTGGCAGTAGTATAATTGTATTTTGGTGGTGGGTTGTACAACGATGTAACCGAACCTTTGTATATTAATGAATACATTTTTATATAAAGATTTGTTCATTCAATTGAATGTATATGAGTTGACCAGGGTTTTATTTTGTTATGTCGTGACTTTTACACCACCTGTACTTGTATTGTCCCCATACGATGTCTCATTATGCGCGTGTATGTATCCTTATAGTGTATATAATGGTTTCCCTCTTGAGAGGTCGTTGCGTATGCTACGGGAGCATGTTGCTCTAGGTATGGGCTAAGTGTGACACATATAACTCGTGTTTTGATTAACACGAGTCATGTTCAATTCGATAAAAAAGGGGGAATTTGAGTTTTGAAAGAAAATTTAGGAAATTGAGAGGGAATGTGCTTAACATGAGTTGTGTGTGCATGAACATGACTCATGTTCAAGTCATGGGTAATGTGAGAATTAATTTTTTTCAAGAAAATTCAAGAAGGAATAAAACTGTGGTGAACACAACTCGTGTTCTCTTGAACACAACTCATATTCAACTCACGAGAAGTGAAATAAAATGAACTTTTTTGAAAATTTTTAGGAGCCCAACCCTAAATGAGTTTCACATAACTCGTGTATAAAGTCACATGACTCGTGTACATTTCATGAAAATTGTATGGAAGCCAAATTTTTATAAGAAAATTAACCCTAAATACTAAGACAAGTGTTTTCAAACCTTTCATTCCATGGAAATGCATGCCTTATCATTAAAATGCTAGAATTCAAATTAAATCTATGGTGAAACACACTTGACAATGCTGTATGAAAGAGAAAATACAATGCAAACAAGAAAAAATAGAGTAAAAAGTTAAAAGTGAGAGTAAAGGAACCTAGAAACTAATAAAAATTGAACCTTAAAGTAAACTAATCTAATGACATATGAATATGAATATGAATATGCAAGCTAAGCTAACTAAATGCTTTATGAATGAGAAAAATAGAATGTATTGAACACAAAGTAAGTACAAGTTAAAGCATATGAATTTAACAACTAACAATAAAACCAATACACTAAACTAGCTAAAGATATTAATAATAATTTAATTACATGTTAATTTAAATAAGGTAATATAAAGTTACATGGATGTATGTTGAATTATGCTAAATGTAGATTTTGTATGATATGAACATGTTACTAAAACTAATGAAATGACTTTAAATGAAATGCATATCATATAATGGAATGTAACACATGATAGGCAAAAACTAAGATTGAAATGCAAATACGGAATGTACATACTACATATCTCTTAAATCAAGTATTTGAGTCCTAGATACACACTAAATATGAATCCTAAATTGAGATAAGCAAGAATATGACAAGCAATGCCAAAAACATGAAAAACATAAACGAAAATATAAAAACATACATAAGTGTCATTGAAACACAAAAATAACATGTAAAAAATCATAAAAATGGAAAAGCATACAAAATCACATAAAACATATAAATACACAAAAATAATGGTTGTAATACGACTGCAAACTTAAGATTTTATTGTGAGAGCAAGGTAGAGAAAGAATAAACCAGTGCTTTATCATGTTCAACCCCTCTGATGTATATTTTTAAGCGATGCCTGTTAACCTTGAAATGACTCTGACCATTGGCTTCTTAATTTGCCCGAAGCTTTAGTTTTCTCTACAATGTGTTGATCATGACAAGCTTTAGTTTTCTCTTTATAAAACTTAGCATTCTCCTATGTTGTAAAATGAAGCTCCTCTAATTCAGTTAATTGCAATTTCCTTTTATTCTCGGCTTTGTCAATATTCATGTTCAATTCTTTAATAGTCTAGAAAGCTCGATGCTCTAGTTCCACTAGCAAATGACATACCTTCTTATACAACAGGTGGAATGGTGTTATATTGATTGAGGTTTTATAAGCTGTTCGATAAGCTTAGAGAGCATCATTCAGCTTCATACTCTAATCCTTCTAAGATGCATTGACTGCTTTTTAGAGGATATGCTTCAACTTCTGGTTGGATATCTCCACTTAACTACTCGTTTGAGGATGGTATGAAGTAGTAACTTTATGAACAATATCATATTTCACTGGCAATCTCCCCAATGGCTTAACATAATTCTTAGAGCATAGTCACTTGTATCATGCATTATCTAAAAAGGAAGACTCCAATCTAAGGGTTGAATAATAAAAGAAGAAATTAAAGCTATCTTTAATCTGTTAAATGCACTCAAATATTTATTAGTAAAAATAAAGGAAACATCTTGGGATAATAGATGAGTGAGAGAGGCTTGGTAATTTTAAAGAAATCTCTAATAAATCGCTTGTAAAAACTCACATGCCCTACAAAACTCTTAATATCCCTAACAAAAAGAAGTGTAAGTAGCCTTTCAATTATGGTAATTTTTACCTTATCAATTTTGATACCCTGAGTCGAAACTCAATATCCCAAAATAATCTCCTCTCCAAGTATAAAGTGACACTTTTCTAAATTTAAAACAAGGTTAGACTTTTCACATCTCCAAACACTTTTTTTAGATTATTCAAACAATCATCAAAAGTTTCACCATACATAGAGAAATCATCCATAAATACTTTCATAATATTTTCAATGTAATTAGAAAAAATATACGTTATATAACATTAGAAAGTAACTAGTGTATTACATAGGTCAAATGACATGCATCAATACGTAAATGTTCCATGAGGGCATGTAAAAATGATCTTTTCCTTATTATTAGGGTGAATAGGGATTTTGAAAAATCTCGAATAACCATCTAGGCAAGACATATAGGGATGTTTAGCTAATCTCTCTAGCATCTGATCAATGAATGATAAAAAAATGATATTTTTTAGTAATTTTGTTTAACTTTCTATAACACATCCGCCATCTAGTGACGGTCTTAGTGGGAATCAATTCATCGTTGTCATTTTTGACAATAGTTATCTAGTTAGGAACAACATGAACAAGACTAACTCATTCATTATTTGAAATAGAATATATAACAACAGTATTTAACAACTTCACTATATTTTTCCTAACTACTTTCATATTAGGGTTCAGTTATCTTTGATATTTTATGGTAGGTTTACATTCATCTTTAAGTGAAATGTGATGCATGCACAATGATAGATGAATGTCTTTCAAATCATGAATCAAATATCCTAGTGCTTTCCTAAAATGCCTAAGCTCTTTCAACAATAGTTTTTCCTTTTCTAAATCTAGCATGACATTAATTATAATAGGATAAGTAGAATTAAGATTAAAGAAAATATACCTTTAGTTACTTGGAAGATCTTTCAATTCTACTTCCAGGGGGTGCATTTGGATCATGCTTCTCATTACTCCTCCTGGATTTATCTAGTGCCTCTATCTTTAGAGGTTTCCATAGATTAAACTTTGGTGTCAAATCTAGCACCTCTAGATATGCCACCACTTCCTTTATCTTTTCTTTTACTATGGGCAATGATCCTTACAGAGACTATGGAAGAGCTATTTCATATGCACACAGAGTATGAAGAGCTATTTCATTTTCACAGAATGTGAAAGTTAATAGTGTCTGAACCAAAAATCTGAACCCTCTTGTTACAAGTGAGGATGTAAAAGTGGTCTGAACTCCAGATTTGTACCCTTACTGCATGAAGAGGCTGTTCTCCATCTACACCCTTTCTTTTCCCTTCCGCGGTACCTTCTTCAGGCTTCAGAATATTAAGCCTCAAGCATCTCATAAGAACATAATAAGGAGCAGATCAAGCCCTAAAGCATCATCAAAGAACAAGAGATCATGAAAGAAGGCAGAACAAGCCCAAAAACTATCTCTGTAAGAACCAAGAATTAGTGAGGATCATAAGGAAGATGATGAAGACTTAGTTGATATATCAACTATGTTAGTTTGAAAGCATAAGAGAGAAGTTTAGAAAGCCATAAGGAGAGAAGTATTGAAGAAAGAAGTTTATTGCTTAAGTGAGAGATCTAATTCAGGAAATGTGGCCACTTGTTCAATCAGATATGGGCCAGGCATATATTGTCCATCTCTGAGGATGAGACCAAGAAAGTTAATCTCTGTGTGACCAATGTAGGACTTCTTTTCTGAGAGCATGACATCATAGGAATGAACCAAAGAATGGAATTCCTTGAGAAGTTTCTTATGGTCTTCAATGGTGGATGAAAAGAGGAAGATATCATCAATGTAGATGACACAGGAGTGAAGGAGAGGCTGGAAAATTCGAACCATTGCTTTTTGGAATATGGAAGGTGCTGTCTTTAAACCGAAGGGCATAACAGTCCATTGATACTGTATGTTAGGCACGCAAAAAGCTGTCTTGTAGCGTTCTTCAGGATGGATCCCTAGCTGCCAAAAGCCTGATTTCAAATCAAATTTGGAAAAGTACTTGGCATGCTTTATCTGCGTGAGGAGAGTGGAGATCATTGGAAGAGGAAACTTATCATTAGCCAGAAAGTGATTGAGTGGGGTATAGTTGATGACGAGTCTTTTCTTTCCACATATGATTTCTGAACGCTTATTAACATAGAATGCTTGACAAGCCTAGGGAGACTGGGTTGGTCCGATTAAGCCTTGGTCTAATAGCTCTTTGAGTTCTGCTTGGGCAAGAGCTAAATCAGCAGGAGACATACCCGGATGAGTAGCCTTGGTAGGATTTATGTCCTCATTGAGTTTGAATGGAAGGGTTATGAAAAAATCTGGGTTTTTATACAGAAGAGAAGGATGGTTAAAAGTTTTATGAAAGTCTGCACAACATGGTTTAAACAAGTCTTGAAAAGAAGAGAAGTTAAGAGGTATAGAGGTTAGGGAACATAACCGAGGAATGTGGGTGTAAGGTTTCTGTTGACCTTTGAAACTAATGTCATTAGGAAGAATCCTAAGACTTTTAGCTTGATTATAAGCATCAAAGCCGAAAAGTACATCTCTTCTAAAAAGATGGGAACCAACAACTCTAATCCAGATTATACAGTTAGGAACAAACTGTATCCTAATTTTATGGCGAGATTCAAAGGGTGTTTCATAAGGTTCACTAGAGACTATATGAAAGTGTCTAGGGCTTTTCTTCCAACAGTGGATTAGAAGGAGGTTTGGATTTATCGTGGTAGCTGTGGAGCCCGTATCAAGAAGAGCAACAGCTGAAATGGGTTTAGCATATTTATTAGTGAAAACCTTATAATAAACTAAGGGTAATGGATGAGATTATGTGGTTGTATCTGAGTCATTTGATTTAGTAGAGGAGGCACTAGAATCAGACAAAATAGAGGAAGACTGTTTAGAAAAAGGCGGATAAGGTTCACTGTGAGGTGGACTTATATGGCTAAGCTGTACTATGGATAGTATAGCCGTATTTGAAGGTGAACAGTAAGGTATCATGTATTCTTGAACAGGAAGAAGATGAGGAAAGTCAGGGTCAAATTTTTCTTGTTTGAGAGAGGGTGAAGGAAGTGAAGCCATTGTGTTGATCGAGGGAAATTCAAAGTCTGAATTTGAAGAGAGAGAGAGGAGGAGTTTGAATCTGAAGAGTAAGAAGGAAGAGCGAAGAGTGTGTCTGAAGAAGGTTGATCATCCTCGCTATATATAGACTCAAGATCATGCTCTGTAGCTGGTGTGACTACTGCAACTTGCTGGAGAAGCTGAGCTGTTTTCTTTGGATTCTGCTGACAAGCTTTTGCAAAGTGTCATTTCTTTCCACAAATGTAGCATCTGTTGGACTTAGTGGACTGGGCTGACTTTTTCTTGTAAAACTTAAAGCTTTTAGGCCAGAACTGCTTCTTGTGAGGGGCCTACTGTTTGTAATGTCCAACTTTCTTGATCTTACAATTACAAGTCTTGTCTTTGCGCTTAATCTTCAAATGTCGCTTATCACATGCTTTTGTCAGCTTGACGTCACCTTTTGAAACTTTCTTAAATAATTGCTATTGAGCATAGAGTTTCTGAATACTAGCATGAACAAACTGCCAAATTTCACTAAGAGTGATCTGAGAAACATCTTTGTCAGTTTCATGAATGAGATTGTAAATGCTGTCATGTATCTCTTTTGGGAAAGATTTGATGAATGTGTACTTCAGATTAGGATCATGAATTCTACCGATCTCATAGTAAATCTTGGACATCTCCTTGTAGTGAAAATTGAGATGTTTGACATTGTAATAACAACATTTTCTTTCAAAGAAGATCTGCTTGCGTTGCCTGTGGATTAATGTGTAATCATCTAAAAACTGTAGATGAATACCATTAAGGGCCATGTATGCTGATTGTACTTTAATGAAATTAGTTCTTTTGTAAATAGAAAGATTCTGGAACCATTCTCTGAGAGTGCCAGTAAATCAAGTTGTAAACTCAGTAAGAACTGCTTGTAATGTTGCACCAAGTTGATTCATTTGAAGATCAATCCAAGCATTAAACTTTAGGATTCGAGAGCGCCATTGATCTGGTGGAAGATCATCCAGAGTAAACCATGGGCCTGCAATGGGCTTGGTTGTGGATTGAACATTTGGACTTCGAGGAGGAGGAAGTATACCAGTAGTACCAGATTCATCCATTTCTTCAACAATGGGTGTTGTCATCATCACGACTTCAGAAACATCCATTTGTTCTTCTTCATTTATTGAAGAATCATCAGTGAACTCAGATAGTTCTGATTCAGAAGAGTCAGAGTTTATGAAGACAGTATTCATGTTCCGAGAAGGAAACATGGGTTGCTTATTTTTGGGTTCTTTTGACTTACTAGATGATGGTTGGGCTTTTGGTTCTGGTTTTGGTTGTGGTTGAGCTTGAGACCGAAGTGTTTTGGGTAGGTCTGAAGCAAGGAAATACTGTTGTTTGGGATAATCTTGGGAAAGATATAAAGGCTGAAAAGGAGTGGAATACAATGATGGAGCATTGAATAGTTTTGGAGCAGGATCAGAAAAGGTAGGAAAGGTATAGGGTTTTATGGGTTTTAGTTGTGGTTTGAAAAGAGAATACCCTGATTCAATCTCTTTAAGTTGTCTTTTAAGAGATTCAATCTCCTGTACCTTTTGTGAGAATAAAGGAGATCTTTCAGGATTAGCTAACATCTGTTGAAGTTTTTGATCCAGGGCATTAACCTTTTGGGTTAACTGAATGTGGATGGTTTGAGAGGTTTCTTGGAATACAGAGAGTTGGTTAGTAATCTGGCTGGTAGAGGCTAAGGATTGGTCTAACTTTTTCGTCAATAGTTTTAAGGAGATGATTTTGTGAGATGGAGTTTTGAGACTGCCAATTTAGTGTTTCTTCTGAAGGAGAGAGTCGTCTTTCACCAGAGGGGAGAACAATAGTAGGAACCACATAAGGTGAGGCTACTACATGTGTCTAATGATTCATCATTCTGGTTAAAGGCGGAAAGTCATCTGTATTGGAAAGATTCATAGCTATTTGAGGAAGAACATCCAATTGTTGAGTAGAAAAGGCATCCATCTTATATGAATAAAACACTGGAGGAGGAGGACATTGAAGGAGTCCTTCTTGTTCCAGGATTTCAAGACAACGAGTGTAATACTCATTATCTGTCATGGGCTTAGCTGGAGGTAAGCCTATCCAAGATCCTGAGCCTGAGCCTGAGCCTGAGCCTGAGCCTGAGCCTGAATGATCATCAGGATGAATCTTGTAAGACTTCTGTGAGCATGGGCTCAAGTATTTGGGCCTCTATTTGGGCTATTTCTTTTGAAGGAAACAGTCATCATCACTATCATAGTCATCACAGCACGTGCAACCTGCATGACACTTGGAAGGATCTGTATCCCAAATGAAATGACCATTGATTCTGGCCACATAGATATGATGTCCATATGGATCAAATCCTGCAATAGGAATTTTTGATCTAGGAGCTTCATATGGTTGACACATAGCTATTTGATGAGGAAGAGCAGATGATGTTGCTGGAGATGAAGATTCTGATAGACGAGGGGGAGTTGGTGAAGTAAAGATAGTTCTTACAGAACCATCATGCTGTCGTATGAAAACTAGATCTTGTCTCTGTACTACTTTTGGCTGTTGGTGAAGCTTTTCATAGTCTGTCACCCATTCCAAAGGGATTAGGTGTTCTAGCTCATGTCGCGGGAGCTGTTTTGGAACTTGAACTATAGTGGGAGTACCACCATCAGTAAAAATGTAAAGTGCTTCATTTGTCGTCAAATGGTGAGACTGAAGATCTATGGCATGATTCTGTAAACGATAAACAATCTGGTGATGAACAGTAATAGCAATTGAATCTGAGACCTGCTCCGCACCAGTTATCTGAACTTGTAACTTCAACATATGAGGGAGATGTGGATCTACAAGAGAAACATTAAAATTTGGGAAAAAGGTTAGCACTACACTGCCAGCATTGAGAGTAGTGGCTATTGTCCCAATCACAGAATCTTCAAAGTGTAAGTAGCGAGTATCTAGGAGAGAAAGTCGAGCTATCACACCAAGACCTTTTCTTCCATGATATGAAAGAACAAGTCTTATGGCACCGAAGTGAAGATGTCTATACTGTTGATGTCTCCACTGAGAAATAAGAGGCTGAGGAATCTCTATAGTTATGTACTGTTCAGAAGTAGCAGCACGATGAGTACTCTGAGAAAGAGAAGAGGACTGTATATATTCTTTTACACAAGGAGTTTTCTTGGAGATTATCTTTTTTACAGATTGTATGACATTAGAAGAATTTTTTTCATAAACTGAGTAGGGATTCACAACAGGAGCTATAGAAGATTCTAGTTTAGCATTTTCAAGGAGATAAGAAATTTCTACAAGATTTTCTATTTTATATTTTATAGTAGATCGACAAGAAGGTGGAATAGAAAGAGTAGAAGTTTGAATAATAGGGGAGGAAAGAGTTTCTGAAGTAGAGGTTTCCATGCTTTTAAGATTTATGTTTTCAAACTGTCAATAGTATCAATATTTACCTAAGTCTTCAAGAGTTCAAGAGTTGAAGTAAAGGTTTCCAGCTACACCATCTGCTCCTCCTCATCAAATAGCTATGTCTCAGCCATATGAAGCTCCCAGATTAAAAATTCCTATTGCAGGATTTGATCGATATGGACATCATATCTATGTGGCCAGAATCAATGGTCATTCCATTTGGGATACATATCCTTCCATGTGTAATGCAGGTTGCACGTGCTGTGATGACTATGACAGTGATGATGACTGTTTCTTTCAAAAGAAACAGCCCAAACAAAGGCCAAACGCTGAGAGCTGCTCCAGGAACATAACCCAAGACGTCGAAGCTCATCCAAGCGGTCTCTTGCCCTCCATGGCTTATGGACCTGGTAAGCCTTTTGCCTCTTTACCTTGGATAATGAACCAAGAACAGATCAAAGGGATCGGAGAGAGAGCAGACTTACTATTGCTAAGCAAGCTATTTTAGAAAGAAGAAGAGAGGTTTTTTAGAGAGACATTTTGTAAGAGAAGTTTTTATTTCTGTCTGCCTTATTACAAAGGGGAAGGTCTCCTTTTATAACCGAAGGAGCCTAATACAACCAAACAACTTTAAGTAAGTGAAAACATCTTTAAACAAAAGGAATCTACTTTTGACTTTATCCATCCATTATAGACGGATGACTCATGACTTATCAAACCATTATCTATTACATTATTTACATCCATTCATTATAGACGGATGACTCATGACTCAATAAAGCATAAAGGATAAACTACTTTCGGTTGCTTTTGAAAGTGGGGAACATAGTGGAGGTGACATCACTTGTTGATAGGTTCGTGCCAGATCCAGTCAGGATCATCTGAGCTGTCTGTGTCACTAGCATAATAGGAATGTCGTCGTCTTCTGTGCCGATCTCTACGGGCCTGGGCTTGTCGAGGCGATTGTGAAGGTGAGTCCAACAAAGGAGTCTGATCTTCAATGTCACAGTATAATGTGTCAATGGGTTCAATAGGTTGTGAATCCTGAAAGAGTGGGTCATTAGGATTGAAAGAGGCTGAGGGCTCACTAGTATCACTGATCTGG